>PVKE010000582.1:0-134695 GCA_004027555.1 Craseonycteris thonglongyai | reverse complement strand
CCCCCCCCCCCCCCCCACCACCACCACACACACACACAAGCTGAAGACTTATGGAAACTATTCAGATAGAGGTGAGGAGCTTATGATTCGGGAAGAAGATATTTAGGGCTTGCACTTTAGGGTGTTGTTTTTGTTTTCTTTTTGTTTTGTATTTGGCTTTTTTTAATTAAAGAAGATAAAGACTTATCACTTCTGTACTTTGAATGTCCTCTGTTTTGCTTGGCAGTTTTCTGTGTCTTATGAAATCACTTGTCTTCTATAACCTGTGGGGACTGGTGGATCACCTTTGAGACCCCAGAGGAGGCAGGAAGGAGGGAGGGAGAGCCGTGCAGAGCCCAGAACCTTACTGTTGTGACTCAGCCCCTACCTTCTGCTGGACAATGGCCCCTGTACAGAGTATGACAGTCGTATTCTTTACGTGCTCATTGTCACCCTGAAACAGAAGTGAAATGATTCAGATAGGTTAGAAAGTTTTCAGATATTTGTCTTCGTTCACACTGCTGCTATAAAGTACTTTTGTCTTTGAAATGGTAAAGAAAAAAACAGTATACAAAGAAACATTTTCGTGGGTTTTCTCTCTTCCTTTTCATTTTGTGTACTGAATGTGTTTTTCCTTACCTTTCAAATTCTGCACCATTGACCATCCCATGCATTAAAGAAGAGATCTGGAAAAAAGGCTCCCCCATTTTCTTGTGACCCATCTTATTGTTGCAACCTAAATGGTGCAGAATAGGAGCTCTGGCCTGAGATTCAGCTCTGGGGCTCCAGGTGTTAGTAAGATAGCACTTAAACGAACAACGACAAAACAACGTTGCATTGTGTCTGAAGGATATTGTGCACGCAGGGCCTTGACTTTGCAGATACAGGGTTCATACCCCCGCCCAATCCCCCACACACACCAGTGATGAGAGAGAGTGTGCCCCAACCTCAGCCTCACCCCTACTATCAGAGCACAAAGGCTCTTGGGAATCTCCATTGAGAGCCCCACCTACGTGTCAGAATGAAATTAGCCATGTACCTATGGTGGGTCATATGTCTAGCAGCACTGCTATTTCACTTGTTTTTTAATAAGTTTATTTTAAACTTCTGTTCTTTATGGCAAATCTGTCTGACTCCTAAGGTTCTTATTTTTATCCATTTAAACATGTTCCTTAAATTAAAACATATGATTTAATTGGGAGGAAAAGTCCTACTTGAGCTTATTCTTAACATAGCAACCCCAATTTTTTTTTTTTTAGACACTTGTCAGATTGTGTCACTTTCTTGTGGCAAAACCCCCATGTGGCTCCCCATGTCACACAGAATGCAAACTGAAGGACTTAACAGTGGCCCACAAAGCCCTACCTGACCCTCTGACCTCGTTTCTGACTCCTCCCCGATGCGGTCACCACCTACACCAGGTGTGCGCAGGTCTGTGTACTTGCTGTCCCCCCGTCTCGACACTCCAGCCTGTGACAGCTGCGTGCCTCACTCCATCACTTCTTTAGGTGTCACCATCTCAGTGAAGCCTCCTCTGGACACTCCATGTAAAACTGCAGCCTGCCCAGCACTCCCTCCATCCTGTCTGGGCTTTAGTTTCTCCTCTAACACAGTAGACATTTCCCTGACTTTGTTTATTACCTTCTGTTCCCTCCCATGAGGACACGGACTATTTTGTCTGTTTGTTGGTACTGTATCCCCCAAGACCTGGAATATTACCTGGAATAAAGTTGGTGCTTAATAAGTGTTTATTCAAAGGGATGAGAGGAAGGAAATAGCATTCCAGTTTGAGTTTTTTTAAACTGTAGACAAATTTGTCATGTGTATCTGTGCTTCGTTTAGCATTGGGAGGCTTGTACTCCTCACCCTGCTCTTTTGAGTAAAATCCTTTGCAGGACTTGAATCACTGGAGAAGGCTTATATTTGCTAAAACACGCTCCAGGAGGTTTTCCAAATGAAAACTACCCAATCTTGGGGATTGGATTCCTTAATATAAATAATGTAAATATAGCATTGTATGAGATATCACTCCTAATCACCATGGTACCTGGAAACTAGAATGCTTCATAGAGACCATGTTTCCTGCCTAATAGCTAAGAGAATGCTCTTTGTCAATGATGCCCACTATATGCTTGTTGGCTGATTGGCTCCCGAAGTTCAGAAAATCAGAACAAACAAATGATATCACTTGGACTTGCCTGTCTCGCACAGACATTCTAAGAAACTTCCAAGTAAGTTCAGCCTTGGTTTCAGTTATGGTGAGTCCTTAAATATCCACGGGGGCTTCATTACAACGGAAGCTGATTGAATAAGACATTAGAGAGTTCATCAGTGAATCCCCGTAAAGAATTACATTACCATAGATATGGTCTTACTGGATAAAGTGATTTCCTTTTCAAAATAACCTGATTTCTAATGAGATTGTCAACTTCTATGGTAGGATTTCAAAAATCGGCTGTTTTTTAAAGTACTTTTTTCATAGATGAAAGACAATGGGGACATAAAATTCATGAGAAATAAGAGACAATTCTTAGAGTGGCTTGTATCATGGCAAAACTTAGGCCACTTCTAAATAAAATAGGTGAGAGGCACCGGTAGTGTGTGTTGGTACTGGGAAATTCCAGGAGGCTTTGAAAAGTCAACATGTGTGGTATGGAATTACTGAAATGAATTAAAGTATTGATATAAATGTGTGCTGTAGATATTGCCATGCTTTTAGGTAATAATGTAACAGATGTACCTTCTTGTACAGTGGGAGACTGGGATTCTCCTGATATAAATGAGAAATTCCCCTTCTGAATTTTCTCCTTTCCCTGGATTTCTCAACCAGCCCAGAGACACATGGCTGTTGCCTCGTTACATACAGGTGGCACGATTTCCTTACCAACTGTGTCACTGAATTGAAGAGAATGAACATACGTGCTTGAGATTACATAAGTAGACCAGTAGAAGTTAGAAACCCCTTGCCATCCATCATTTTATTTAATTAAGCCCACATAGGATAGAGGTCATTTCTTCCTTCTGAGGACACAGTGTTAGGACACAAAACAGAGAATTGAAATGAATGATTTTTGTTTAGTTTTTTTCCTTTTTTTTTTTCTTTCTGGTTTTAGTTCAGGAATTATAACTTTTTTTTTTTTGTTATTTAACTCAATAAGGATCTTACTGGATTTTCTGTTATAACCTGGTATAGCCAAGGGATTAGATATTTAAGAGGGAACCTCACATCCCATTACATTTTCTCTTTACCTCACATATGACTATAGGACAAAATATCAAGTATTCATTAATACATTGCTTCTATAAGAAATTATAATAAAATCATGTTAAACAAGAGTGTGGCTCAATGTCAGATTTCAGAATGCAGTGGGCCACTAAGAACCACAGAGAAAAATAACTTCTCCAAATAAGGATAGTGCTTGACTTGCTTTATACCTAGTCTGTAAATCTTTTACCTGCACATATTTTAACTATTTTCAGAAGATCAGTATATAAGGTAACTATGTGAATTGAGGATATTTATTATTAGTAGACCTAACTGCTGCTTACAAGTAGTATTGACTACTGTCGTTTTCCCGTGGCTTTCCAGGTTTTGACAAAGCTTATGTCTTAGCACATTACCACCTTTAATTACTGAGTGAGTTTAAACCTTTTTTGCTTACCAGAGTCCATAATTTCCAAGAAGCCAATCAGAGAATTATACATAATTAAGCAAGAAATCGTTCTAGTCCATGGGGCTAATTCATTACTATCTAGATAGTAGAATTTGTAGAACCTATTGGTGTGCAGCCAACTCTGAAGTTATTTAATACACATTGATGTCTAAGTATAGACACATGAAAACAAAGTTGCCATAAAATTACATCAAATACAAGTTAGGCTCACAGCTAAATAAGCTGGGTTTCCGTACTTCTTTCCTTTAGGCTTTGGTGGAGGTATTATTTCTTCACACACAAAAAAAGATAATTATAGAAATTTGACTAATCTCATTTTTTTCTTTCTTGCTTTATATTTTAGAACATTTATTTGGCCAAGTATCTTCAATTTAGATCACACTTTTTTATTATACTTCCTTTCCATCCTCTTGTAGAGTTGATTTTGATACTTAATGCAATGTCTATCCTTCCAAACCCTTCAACCCATTTCTTAGCCACTAATATTAACATTATGATTACTATCCAAATATCACTTTTATTTTTTATTTCTATTAAATTGCAACTATACCTACAATCTGTTAGGATGCCAAACTCTACCATACTTATTAAATAGTCTCAAGAGCCTTGAGACAGGTACTGATACATGAGGTTAAAAAGGCCAACCCCTTATATGAAAGGGATATAACAGTAACAAAGCAAGAATAGCTTAACAGAACCATCTCAAGATAACCAAAGCTGCGGTAGCATTGAGCAGAAGCTAAGCACTAAGGAAACAAAATGGATGCCCCAATCATTCATGCTACTTGTAATTTCTTGTAATTAATAGTCGTTAGTAGCTATTGGACCATTATAATTTTCACTCTCACAGTGAAACTTAAACATACTGTGATGCAAGAATATACTCTTGCTTTTTGACCAAAGATTAGTGTTAAGTTATATCTTCTTGAAGAGTGATCAAGTGTAATCCAGGGCAATAAGGAAAACTTTCCACTAGCAGGACACCCAACACACACTAGGCATACAACATTTATTTTAGTGAATGAGTGATTCTTTCTTTAAAAGCATACTCAGATTTTAGATCACTGGATTTTGAGATGCCTGCTAAAATCAGAACTATTTTATATGTATATGGGAAACGATCTTCTCTAGGTATTAGTATGGATAATATTCACATATTAAAACCTGGAGCTGGGTGTAGCATTTTCTGTTTTTGTCTTTATAATGCAGTTAGTAAATCTCTATAGTGCATTAATATAAGTCTTACATATCCATCTATTCATTCAACATGTATTTACTGAGTGGTTCTGAGTGATATTTATTCATTTAACATATAAAGTATCTACTAAGTGCCAGCCACCATTCTAGTGTCTGGCTGTAGAAGTGAACAAGACAGCCATGCTGCCTCATGCTATTAAAAGAAAATACTTTACTGTCAGCATTTTTACATGTGTGTGTTTGTGTATGTGTGTGTATGTCTGTATTTGTGAGAGGTGAGCACCAAACCTTGAACTTTTATTTCTTGGTTCTCTACAGACCTTGATCAAGTGGTTATTGTTGTCTTAATGTGTGATTTCTTAAAGTGGCTCATACTCCGCAGAGTTCATGTTTTAAAAGATCAACAGATTTGGAAGTTACTTGTAACGACAAGATAAACTATATCGATGACATCTGTAGCACCTAGAACATTGGTTTTCACAGTACTCATTTTGAGACTCTCTCCCTACCCCCATAACACTTTTCTAAACTTATTCACTTCAAAAGATTCTCATCTTAGATTACCATAGTAAGATACACAGACAGGAAAGAAAGAAACCCTTGGGAATACATTGAGAAAATTAATATATATACTTTTTCTAAAACAAAAAAACAAAAACAGTAGGTACTCAGAACCTTTCAGATGGTTCTAAAGGTAAAGATGAATTTTCCTGTTCAAAAAGCAAATGGTCATGTTGGTTTGGACTACATTTGGAGGTAGTTATTAATAAAGGGGGAAAAGTTCATAATTTCAGCATACTCTGAAACTTCTTCTAATTAAGAAATTAAGATCATTCAATATGTAGTTAATATATTTAGAAGATTGAATTGCTTGATCTTTTCAGGGTAACAGTAAGAAAAAAAAAACTCCAGAGTTTTGAAAAATATACTGGATAGACTACGTTGATATAAGGTCTGTGATTTTGTTTTTAGGTAAATAAATAGTAAATTATTGTGTTTTACTCTGTTCAACAGATACCTGAAGAGCCTCCCATAAAGAACTTGAACTGCACAGACAGTAGGCTGCTCACTTTTTAACTGTCTAGCTCAAGAATGTGGTGTTGGTCCTTTTGCCAATAGGTGATCTGTCTGCCAGCACATATAATAATTTTTGTTTCAGTTGACATGAAATAACATGTCTCCAACAAACGTTTTATATAAAGGAAACAGCTCAGAAACTGGAGGATTCTCTTCAAATTGTATGCAACATAAATGATAGTGGTCAAGAGATAAAGAAGAACTTTAAGAATATTAGGGTAACATTTCAACCTTTTGACATTTTGGTGAAATCTAATAATCCAGAAACCAATCAGCATTGCTGATAAAACCTAAATGTTTATTTCCAACAAGCCAGCTATTACTGTTTTCTCTTTTCAGTTACCTACTGGACTCTGTTTAATCATGAGCTATCTTCATGTTATAATATTTTCTGTGTTCTGGGTTATGTGCATCTTTATTTGCAAAGGTGTTTTCTACCAAAGGCTCCCATACATTGATTAGCCCATTTACACATGAGTAAGTGACGTCTACACTGTGGCCCATGAGTGGTATTAAAGACAGCCTCGCCTAAAAGAAGTGTGCCTTGCTTGCTTAAGCATTCTTTTATTTTTTGATTCAAAATGATAGATCTGCAAATGAGTCTTGTAGGCAAGTTTTAGCTGAGCTTAACTTTTAAAAAGTATATTAGCACTATATGTTTAAGTTGTCTATCTTAACTAAAATTTACCATTCAGTTATACTTTTCGACAGTTCATATAAAATATACTCATTGAAGTTAGTTTTCATGCAGTGTTTGGTATGGCGAGACAAAGCATAGTCTTAAATACTGTATATACGAGTATACAGTGTGTCATCTAATGTTTCTAGAATTTCCTTCAAACTTGTATCTGTAAAAGCTTTCTTGATTCATTTTCTATTTTTATATTCTTTTAGAAATAAAACTTTTTTCAATAAAAAAAGCCAAGTTTTAGTTGGAAAAGAGATTTTGGGAGGTCATGAAGATGATTCCCATTTGGGGACCTCTCACTTCTGTGCCATTATTGAAGCATTTACTGTGACATTTCAGCAGAATGGTAGCTATTTGTATATTATTTAATAAGCCTTATGGAAAGTCAAGCTGTGAACATTTAATATAAAGAAGATTTTTTTCATTTCTATATTTTATTTTCAGAAATGCCTGAGCAAATTCATAAATAATCAATCTCCTGCTATTCAAATGTATAACAATGCTAAGTTATAATAAGAGCACTTGCAGAATTTTAATTACAATCAAAATATTTTGGTAGCAAAGCCAAGATTATAATATTTTTCAATGCCCTGTGGAAGGAAATGCAGGTGGTGAATTTCATTGTTAATGTATAAGAACCGGCAATTGACACAATATTATATTTACTAGCAGCAAATAGATGGGTAGGAGATAAAATCCTGGTAACTGTCTTGGAGGCAGTGTCTACAGTAGATGTTGTACAATCAGCTGGTATTTTCTCTGTGCTCCAAACTGTGGAAGCAGATCACTCCAGCAGAAAGTAGAGTAGAAGAGTGACAGTTATCTCAGATTTGAGCTATGTGAGCCTCTAACCTGGATGATGTGTGGTTAAACTATAGGCACCACCATGTTTTTCTTCTGTGTTTGCCCATGAAGTGGAGACAGTGGCCCAGGCAATAGTAAGCCCATCCCATTCATCTTAATACTCATAACCGGTAGCCACAACCTGTTCTGCTGGAAGTAATTCACTGTAGCAATTGGGATGATTGACACGTGTCAGCCAACTGTCCTATGGGAGGTCTCAGACAGTCAGATGTTTGAGTATGTATCTGTAGATGTTAAAAAACAGACACAGGAACTACCTTCATAGAAAGCCAATGACACAACTCTAAGCATTATCATATATTTAATGTTATATCTGTGTTATTAGTATAGGGCACACTTTCAAATAAAGACCAAACCTGGACTTTTGCTGTGAAAACACAGAATGGTAATAAGATGAAAAAATTTTCATATCCCATATGGTTCACTTGAACAGGTAATAAAAACAGTGTTGTTCTAGACATCAGGAGACCAGATTCTTCCCCACTTTCCACCTGTCAGACCCTAAATCAGTCACTAACCAATGCTAGGCTTCAGGTTCCTGAGTTGCAAAGTGGGTGTGGTGGGTTGAAGAACCCCCAAAGCCTTTTTCCAGCCCCCAAATCCTCATTGCACACATGTGCAAAGGCTTTGAAGAATATTTAGGTGCTCAGATTTTCTTATGTATTTCTGAAGGAGAGTAAATTGAAAGAAGACTTTTGCCTTGAAAGTGTCATAAACATAGCATTCTTCAAATTGATTGGGAGGAGAGGAAATACAATCTTTTAATTTTTCCTGTAAAAATTGTCACTGGTTTATAATGGGATCATGGAAAAGTAGAAAAATCCCTCTGGAGAATGGAAACTAGTTAATGAAATAGCTGGGTAAGAGGGGGAGGTTATTTGTTAAATTCAATTAGAGGTTAAGGTGGTATGAAAATAGACTGTGAATGGCTAAAACAGTACTTAGAGCTTTCCTGAGCACCCAACATTCTGATCCTGGGAGTAGGGGAGGTGGGAGGAGGTTGGAGGGATAGGAGTGTTTGCCTTATGATCTTCTGGTTCTTTTTGCACAAGAAGCAGTTTGGTAGAGTTCAAGCACATGTGCTTTAGTGCTGGCTCCGCCAATAATAGTCAAGGGCCCTCGGAAAGACCCTCTCACCTCTGAGCCCCAATGTCTTCATCCATACAATGAAGGCTTTAAACTAAGTAATCTGTATGTTTCTTTCCATCTTTCAAAATTCTCTGATATTTTCAGATTGTTAAAGTATACGTGTACAGGTATATATTGCTCCCCTCCAGTCACTATGAGACCACATGTCTCTACTTACATGACCTAATTCAAATGCTCCTCTTTCCAATATTGCCAGTCACTATGAGACCACATGTCTCTACTTACATGACCTAATTCAAATGCTCCTCTTTCCAATATTGCTAAGTGACCTCAGCAAGACATACAAATGTAAACCTTACTTTTAATTTTGATCATGTTTTATTTATTATGACGCAGCACTTCATCTTTGCACGTTGACTTCGTTATCTAAACAAATTGTCCATTTGAGTGAACCTCCTGTTTAAATTTTTGTAGTTTAATAAACACTTAGCAAATCAGAATTAAATGTATCATGCTTACCAATGAACTGTAACTGATTGTAAGGTGCATTTTTGTCACATTAAAAGGTTAATGCCCTTTTTGTCCCAGGAGCAGCAATGGCTATAATTTAAAATTCACAAAATTTTGCCAGTTTCTGTGAATACACGCGGCCTGATAGAGCCATATTGTAATGAATCTTGCTCAGGAGTGAGAAGTAAAATTCAGGGATAACCCCAATGCTTCTGTTTGACTTTAGTGGACAGTTGGAAAAAGAAGGGTTATATTAATAGAAGGTTTTGCACAACATAGATAAAGAGATAATTATACCCATTAAAAAACAAGAGTATATTCTGGTTGCTAGTTTTATGGTAGAAGGAGATTAGAATAGAAAGATGCTAAAATATGGACACTAAGGAAATTGTTAAAATGATAGCAGTCCATTTGAATAATACAGAACTATTTTGTCCTACTGAGATTCTTTGTCCAGTTCAATCTAACATCCCTCCATTCAGGAAAGGGGGCAGTTTTTCAAGGCCTCTGTCATACTAGGAAATCTGTATTTTGACTAGTGGAGCAATTCATTAAAACATTTAATCTGATCATTTTGGATTTGTGAATCTGAATTTTCACTTTAGGTGTAATTGAATCTCCGATGTATTAGTGTTAGTGATCTTTGTGAGAAGTAATTTTATCCATTTTTTTTTAAGTTGATGAAATTTGCTAAATGCTGAGTCTAGCACATTGTGTTAACATTGTAGCTTATAACTATTTGTGAACTGATCATACTAAGACAACCCATAGTAGTATCTTTTCTGGTAAATTGTTTCCATGATATGATCTCTTAATGTTAGGGTTAGGGGTAGTAGGGAGGTTAAGTATTTAGTTTACTTAAAACTGTTAAAGTGTGTTTCCTAAATGCCATAAAATTGTATGATTATAAACCAAATAGAAATATCCTCTTTTTTTATTCTTTTTATTTTAAGGGTACTGTATAGACTATTTTTGGAACTACCCCATAAAATGGTATAATTTTCATTTAAAAGTTTCTGTGTGTGTGTGTGTGTGTGTGTGTGTACACACACAAGGGAAAGCAAACAGTGTGTATAGTACTTCTATGTAATATGCTCAGTGTAATAAGAATCCATACTTGAAACCTGTACACATAGGTGGTAATCATGCAGATGTCAGAATAATAAATACAGTAATTCACCTTTTTTGTAGAGATGGCTAACATTTGTTTATCTCCTACTTTGCAAAGATCATTCACATTTTATTTACTCTTTAAAACATATTCATATGAAGTATAATACCACATGAAGTTTAGAGATTGAACAAACAAGGTTTAAAAGATCAAATGACTTATCCAAGATCATGTAGTCAGCAAATCAGTCTAAATCTTGTGTTCTTTACACTAGTCACCTCTGTCATGTTATTTCTTTTTTTTCCTTTCATTGCTGTTTATCTTTAACATTTGCTCTAAAATTTTATTCTAAATGATATACTGGGGAACTTTAGGGTTTGTCGACAAAGCATTGTTGTCGTTATTCTCAGAGCTTTTCAGATCCTTCCAAAATACAGTCCTTCCACAGGTGACAGCCAACTTTTTCCATCTAGAATGTCAAGTCCAACTAATGATGTCCAATTATAGAGACTGCTCTGGGCCCTCCCCCATTCATTCTCTCTCTCTTTCTCTCTCTCTCTCTCTCTCTCTCTCTCTCTCTCTCTCTCTCTCTCTCTCTCTCTCACACACACACACACACACACACACACCTTCTCCCAAACAATAAAGTACATCTTAAAAAAAAAAAAACATCTTAAGTCCACACACCCTGACCACAGATACTCAACCCATATGATGTCCAAGTGTGAGACTGAAAAAATGATCTTCGGGGAAGCCGGGATGGCTCAGTGGGTTAGGCACTCACCTTGCAGCCCCAGGGACCGAGAATCGAATCCCGGCCCTGGCCCGTGTGGACCCATATGCTGAGCTGGGGAGTGCCCCCAGTTCAGTTCTCACCAGGGTGAGACCCCGGCCCAGTTCCTGCCCTGCACAGCCCCGCGCCCACCTGTGGAATGAAACTATGTGGAAAAACCAATGATGTGCAACTGTGGAGACTGTTCTGGGCCCTCCCCCTTTTCTCTGTATCTCTCTCTCTGTCAAAAACAATAAAAATAAATTTAAAAAATGATCTTTACTCATCTTTCTAATTTCCTTTTAAAAAATCCATCTTAATGACTGATTTCTGAACAGTTGACGGAAGCAATAATCAACCCAAGAAACTGTAGCCATTTTGCTTCAGAGGAAACACACTGTCAAACCCACCAGAAATAACATTTTTCAGCCTATTGTTCTTCATCGCATGTATTCTATGATGAGAGAGGACAGGGGAAAGGGTTGGGTAGAAAAACTGCCTTTTAAGAAAACTCTATTTTCTGTAACTATTCCAAAAGAATTGGTTATCAAGTATTAGATAACAGTATCATCAACATTAGTTATAGTTCAATTGTATGGTAAAGTTTATCCACATATTTTAAAATCCAGTTAAGTAATTTCCCAGATAAAATTAAAATCTGATGACGGCTCAGTTTGGATATAGAGAACATTTAGTTTTAATCCATGACATAATGCTACATTTTCATTCTATTTTCAAACATATAGACACTGTTACTGCTTTCCCTTGTAAATCAACAGTCTGTGATATGTTCTTTACTTTCAATGACTAGCAATGCAATGTTACTGTGAATAAGTAAATGGAACATATGCTATATTATATCCAAATTTAAATTTTTACCTTAAATTTAGTTCTTATCAAACAGATAAGTCAAACAAGTATTATTTTGTATGAAATGAAATAATAATCATTCGTAAACAATAACATAATAACAAATATTGGAATTATAAATTAAATGTAAAATCAAACGTATTTTATATTTGTTTTTATATTGTCTTCTTTTGACATTGAATTATGTTAATTTGTCACATGTTAATGTAAAGTTGAAATAAGCTCTTAATGCCACCTTCTTTAATGTTCTTGTCCTAGTAACTTTGGGCTTTCTGTTAAGTAAATATCAAGTAAATAAATACCTGTGAGTTGATTATGTGATATTTTTATCTGATCCATTTTTTTAATTTGTCATTGATTTACAGTGTTTTCATTGCTAATGTGATGCTCAGAATTCAATAAAATACAAAAAAATCCCATTACTCATGTTAATAATTAGTTTCATTTCTTTTTCCTTTTTCCCTCCTCTTGGCTCCTCCCCTACCCCCCCCCACCTCTCCTCCTTTATTCCTATCTCCCCCTCCTTTTGTGTTTTGCAAAAGAGGAAACATGAAAAGGTTCATTATTGTCCACAGCTGAAGCCCAGCGACCTGTGGGTCACGTGTTCTGTCACAACCACACTGAGACTCTTGTGCGGCACAGGTGGCAAGCCTTCTGGAGGCCAGCACAGCCTGGGGTTCTTCCAGTGCCTCCTGTCACACTCCTGGGGGCCCAGAAGAGTCTCCTGGAGGGAAAAACTGACTCGTAGCAACTCTGTGCCATCATACTTTGTGTCAGTTACCCAGGAAAAGTGTGCTGAGGCAATGCATATTATTTTATCCAAAAACGTGTGTCGAGCATCGATCGGGCACTGCCCTGTTCAAAGCACTGTGAGGGGGGACCCTGCGGTCAGAGAATGTGCAGTCTAATGGGTGAGGTGTAGACTCCTGAGCTTGGAGGTTAGGATTCTCATGATTTGGGGTTCAGAAGGGTCAAATGTCAAATAAGAACATTTTGTTTTCATATGTAGTCTCTATATATCGCCAATATTGTCTTGCTCCACGGAAGACTACAATTTCTTACAATCAACCTTTACATACCATACGCAGTGTTCTTTTGTTCAATCTTTAATAACTATTTATTGAACATCATTTATGAGTCAGGCATTATTCAAGACGTTAGAAATACTTCTGCATTACACTTGTGAATAAGACACACAACTAACTGCCTTGCATGCAGAGTGTATGATCTAGCAGAGGAAACACACATGAATCAAATAACTCAAATACAAAATCACCACAGTCTAAGCGTTCTTCGTGAACAGGGCATCAGTAGAGCTGTGAGAGCAGAGACTGGGAAGGATGTGATTGAAGGAAGGAACCTTTTTGGTTTTTAATTAGTTTCGGGTGTACCAAACAACATGGTGATTAGACACTTACGCTCCTCACAAAGTGATAACCCCAACAATCTACTCCACCTGACACTGCACATAACTACTAAATATCACTGACTATATTCCTTATGATGTACTTTACATTCCGTGACTATATATATTTTTAAATTATAGTTGACATTCAATATTATTTCATATTAGTTTCAGGTGTGCAGCATAGTTGTTAAGCATTTATATAATATATGAAGTGATCCCCCAGCAGGTCTAATACCCATCTGACACTACATAGGTTTTACAATATTACTGACTATATTTCCCCATACTGTATTTCACACCCCCATGACTATTTTATGACGACCAGTTTGTACTTTCTAATACCTTCCCCTCTCTCTCCCAGCCCCACAACCCCCTCCCATATAGCAATCATTTTATTGTCTGACATACCCATTGTTCTTATCTTGTGTTTAGCAATGTTGATTCTTTTTTTTTTTTTCTTCTAATAACAGCTCGTTACTCAATGTGTCTATGCTTTTGGAATGTCAACAAATGCTACATCACCAAAACAGAGGCCCTCTTGTTTCCATCTGGAATTTTTTTTTTTCTTTTATAACTGCAGAGTTAGGCTGCCTTACATATGTAGTTATTAGCTATTAGAGAAAAGAACAAAACATACAGGGTCCAGCAGTAGTAATGCCTTTTTATCTAAGTAGTATAGTTTGCTGAGTGTGATGTTGTTCTGTTACAGAATAACATGCTTATGATTTTGTACTACAAGATTTGGTGTAGATTACCAGCTCATAAACAGAGGGGTGTTACTTCTGCCGGACCCTGTATTTTTCTAAGCCTCCAGCTGATATAAGAAATAACTGTTTTTAAGCTTTCCAGTCATGCAACTTTAGTGGTGGACTCAGTGGGCCATAATTTGTAAGTATTTCATTGTAAGGAACCATATCTTTAAGTCTTTTGTGAACATTTACAGGGTAGATTAAGTAATGCAGTCTGTTTCTAAGACATCCTCTTGGAACCACACCTTTATTGGAGGACAATAGAAACAGATCGGTACATAATGAGGGGTTAGAGCCCCCAATCCTCAGTTCACTTTTCTTTTGTACTATATTATAATACGTCATGATCAATATCTTGCTCTTCTCTGCCTTAGGTCCATTTATCGTGTATTTATAAGTGCCATTCATCACTGCCATCATAGGATACATTGTTACCTTTTGTAATCCTTCTGTGTTCACTCTAAATGATACCTGATAACTTCAGTCACAGGAGAGCAGAAAAAGCCAAATGAAGAACCACATCCTCTGGGGACAGTGCTGTCTTTTAAAATTTAAGCTCAGTGAAGTCATTGTTTTGGAAATTAAGCTGCAAGGAAAGGAACAACTCAAAAAACCCAGAGATCTGGTTTCAAAACACACAATTGACAAGAAAATGAGTCTATGTGACACAGTCCCTCTGCCGGGTCTGGTCCAATTTGGCAAAATGAATGCCTCTAGATGAAGACCAAGGACCCTGAGGGACGCACGAGCACTATCTCATTAACCTTTACAATGTCAGTGGAAAGTGAATGCCAGGTATTACCAGTGTAATTGATGCTCATTATGCCAGCCATGAAAACAAACAGTTATTTCCACATCATCGGCATCTCAAAGCAACTGGGTATTGCATGATGTGAGTTAGTTGGAGGGCTTCGAAGGAATCCGGAAGCTGGGCTACGAGATGACAAATACACCTTAGGTCTTTAGTTTTCACTTATCTCTGGAGAGAAGCTGAGGACCTCTGCGGAAGAAAATGCTTGTGCTGTTTTCTGACATGTGGCAATGGAAACGGACATAATTAGGAGAGAAGTGGGGAAGAAGCCTTCATACTGTGGATGCAAATTCTTGAGGCAGAGTTAAATTTTACCTTATCATTTCTGGAGGCAATTTAAAGCTCTTTGAACTTTCTATGTCCCAATCTTGAGAAAGTAATGAGTTTTGTTTTTGTTTTTTTAATATACTTCTTCCTCCAGGCAAGCTCCCAACATGTGTAACAGCCAAGAAGGATGCTGGCAGATGCTGTGTTATACATGCATCTGTGAGTCTGGTAAGACAGGATTAGACAGCTCCCCGGAGCACACCACGCAAGCACCCCACATTCTCAGGATGCCTGGCGTAGACTGTCCATTGATGGGACCTTGCAGCTCATACTGTGCTTGACAACATTTACAATATTTGAAGTATATATAGCGAAAAGGCAATTCTGTAGTATCTGCCATGTGTAAAATAGGCAGAGAAGCTAATTTCACACATTTCTTACAAATGAAGAAACTGGGTGTATAGTTATGCGATCACTATGGCTAGCGTCAATGTGGTCGGTCAGTTTCCAAAAGTGACTAGCGTGCAAGGTTTCTGAACTGATGGGAGAGGTTCTTTTTACACCGTCACATTTCCCACCCCTCGTCACCCCTGCGAGCGCAAATTCTGGCTTCCCTAAGAAGTGAGGTGACTGGGGGAGTTACCATGAAGGACAGGCCTTTGCATTGTGTTTGTCCTACACGTTTAAGTTGGCAAATGTATTCCCGCCCCAGCACACCCTCAGCACCCAAGAGACACGGTCACCTGAGCCCCACAAACCAGCCCTCCAGGGTCTATTCCTTTATTAATCAAAAATGTTACCAAGCACCTCTTATATGCCCGTTCTCCTTCTCCCTTCAATGGAAAGGATGCCCCAATCTCTGGAGCTCTGGTCCCTCCTGTTCAACCTCCTCCCAAACTTGATTTCATCAATAGTCCTTGGCCTTGCTACTCAATGTCTTCCTGCCCCAGAATCTTTGATTAGTATATAAATGTCTCCTCAACCATATAGTCATCTTCAGCTATTCGTCCCCTTCCATTCAAAGTCAACCTTTGTTCAAGATGTTGTCTTGATGCCTTGCTCCTCATTCATTTGACATTCTACTCTAATGTCGTCCATCCCATTGTAACCTGGCTTCAGTCTCCACCTCTTCACTGAAGGGCTCCTCGCTACCAGTTTGTTTACCGTTTCAGATCATCTTACCCCATCTCTGTAAAATATGACACTATCTACCCCGCCCTCCTAGTTTTTGTGAGACTATCCTCTTCTTTCCATCTCTTCTTCTTTGTCACTTTCACTGACTTCTTTTCCTCTTGTCTCTTCTTAAACACTGTTGCTCAGACCTGCCCTTTTCTCAGAGTGTAAAGTCTTCCCAGGTCATCTCACCAATATCTTAGGTTTAACTACTTCCTGAAATCTTTGTCTCTGGTCCAGATTTATATCCTGAATACCATTATTATTATACTCCAGTTTTTCTTCTCAGCGAATCATTTCCTCCCTGCTCACATCCAACCCTTAGAGAATCTGCCAACCCATAACCTGGAAGGGACCTCCTCCTGAGGACCCAAGTAAGCCCATTCTCTGTCCGCAAGGGGTTACCTACCTCACACTGAGCCAATTCGATGCTCTCTCCCTGGATTTTGTAAGTGAAACCCAGAGACTTTGAGATCTCCGTTAAATGGAGTTGAGCCAAGGTCAGCCTCTTGACAACCCTAAATTCATGTAGTGCATGAAGCCTAATAGAGAAAGAAACAGGCAGGAAACAGAACAATCATACTGCTGCAGTGAAAGATGGAAAATAGCTACAGACAAGTTTCCAGTGTGTGGGAGGCCCAACTCTACCCCCTGCTGTTGGGGTCTGTGAGATTCTTCTATAGGCTTGCAACACACCAGTTTTTGTTAGTCTGCTTTATGGACTTTCCTGACCCACATGCACAATTTATCTTTTATATGCCAAGCTCCTTGCCATAAATGTCTTACTAGGTAGTCTCTCTAGACTATCCAAGGTACCTCCAACCCAGCATGTCTAACCCAGAGACCCAGTTCCTGTATTCAGCACTATATCCCACTCTGTTTCTTCTTATCGTGAGGAATGGCACCACTTCTCCTTATGCTAGGATCATATCTAATCAGAGACGTTCCTGACTCTTCAGTCAGTGAATTCTTGATGCAACTTCCTCCAGCCCTCCACCTCTGAATTGTTTCTGCAGCTTGTCATTTTCTGCCTATGTTGCTGCAGGGGCCTGCTAAATTTTTCATCCACCAACCAAAGTGACCCCTGTAAACCACAAGTCTGCTCATGAACCTTCTGGCTAAACTACTTCAGTGACTTCTCCTTGATCCTTTTAGAATAAAGGCTGAACTTTTTAGTATGGCATCCAAGGCCCTTATAATCTGTCTCCTCATCCCCTATTCTCCAACAAGTGCTCTCCGCTTCAGTCGCCCCAAATTATTGTGAATTCCTTGTACAGAGTATGCTCTCTCTTCTCTAGATCTTCACATTTACTGCTCCCTCTGCTCATACCTTCTGGCCCACTCCCTCCATCCACACTGTTCTCTTCATCTGGGTGATAGCTACAGGCATTCCTCACTTAACAACCAAGTTCTGTTCCCAAGAGTAGGTCGTTAAGTGAATTGGTCGCTAAGTGAGGCTCTTAAAGGTGGATGTCCTGCGGTGTGTCATGCCACAGGGTATGTGTTTTTCAATAGATACCATGTGACACCATACTTATAGATAAAATATGTACTCTGTGTGATTGCAAATACTGCGTGTAGTGAATACTGACTGTAGGAACAACAGAGACTGAGAAAGGGGATTCTCCGTGCTGGAGAACTGGCTGTAGGTCCGAGTGGTCATTAAATGGGTAGGACGTTAGTGGGGAGTGGCTGTAGTTCTCTTTCAGGATGGACTTTAGGTTATCTCTCCTCTAGGAAGACCTCAGTTAAGCATCTCTCTGGTGTACTCTCAGTAGCCCTCTGTCAAAGAACTCAACACATGCTATAACCATCTACTCTTTTGTCTTCTCAAAGTTGTGAGCATCTCAAGAGCTGACTCTGTGTCTTCGCCATCTGTGTCGTCACAGTGCCTGGCAAATAGTGGATGCTCAACGAACATTTGTTGGATAAATAGGACCCTGTGAAGACATAACTTCTGCCCTCAAAGATCTATAGAAGTAGTGGAAAATGAGAAAGCCCGTGATCATGGCATGGTGACAAGTTTTATACCAGGTAGGCTCAGGGTACAATGAGAAGAAAGGAAAGGACAATTAGCTCAGCCCAAGGGCCTTCAGGAAATCAGACAGCTGAGTAGAAATGACAGGCAAGTGGAAAAGACTGAGTGAGACAAACGAGGAGGGGAAGGGCTTTCAGCTGCTTGCTGCCAGTGCCAGTCTAGTTATTGGTCACAAGTTGCAAACGCTGCTGATCATGGCTGGAGCACTGCTTAGCATCTCAGCACCAGAGTCCTAACCCAAATGCACACCAAAGAAAGTAGACAGTTGCCTTAGCAGTGGAAAACCTTAAAAAAAACATCTCGAACTATTGCATACTTGAAAATGTTTTGGATTCACTCAAACTCCAAATACGGCTCTCTCTTGGAAATTTTCCCTCCTAATTTTGAAACCCATGAGTAGTGTTGAAGACATTAATCTGTACTTTCAAGTCAACCACACTTACCTCATCCAGTTGCTGTTTTAGAAGATCTGTTTATTATTCCAGGAGCCTTCGGGATCCTTACTGTAAGCTTTTAGACTTTGAAACAGGAAACCAGATTTTATCTCAAGTGAAATTTTAACCTCAGTATTTAAACATTTCTAGTAGTTTCAAGACATCATCAGAGGGCTACTTCAATCTCCAATGTGTGGAAGTATTTAACTTAGAACATTGTGGTTAAACTGTACAGGATTTGCCTGTTGATATCTCTATAAACTCTCCATCAAAATGATTTTCAGTTCAAAAATAGACACACATTGTCTTATTCTTGTGGAATCTACTGGAAATTAGCCTACAGGAGGCACCAAACTTTAGATCATTATAATCAAGAACCACTGACTAACTTAGAGTAAGATTTTACTTACTGATAATTCTAAGCAAACTTCTTAACAAAACTGAAAATATGAGGATGCCAGGATAGCTCCGCGATTAAGCACGTGCCTCACAGTGAGGTCCCGGGTTCAATTCCCGGCTCTGGTCCATGCCAACCCCATAAACTGAACTGCATCTCAACTGTTAACTGCAGAGGTGGCTCAGCAGTAAATGTTGTCACCTCCCATGCGGGAGGCCCCTGATTTGCTTCCTGCCCTGCACAGCCCCACATCCACCTGTGTGAAATGAAACCATGTCACAGCTAATGATGCAAATGGGCCTCAATCCACATTATTCATTGCAACTCAGTCAGGTCTATTAAAGAGGAATTTAGGGAGCCAAAGAGTAAGATACAATTAACATAACTTGGTGTTGGTGATTTATTCAGAGACAAATTATAAGGCTGCTGTTGTAACGGGCTCCCACTAGCTTAGAAGGAACAAAGCCTTTGTGTTCAAGGATGGGTTGGTTATAATAGCCATTCTCAGAGAAATCTCGTTCACTTTTCCCTGATGATTATCTGCCAACCAGGGGGACTGGAATCTGGAATCCTACTGTGTGGTTTCCATTTGAAAAGACTTTTAACATCTACTGCTACAAAAAAAGCTTTGTGTTTTTAAAACCATATTCTTGTCCATCTCTGACATATTTTCCCATCTCCTGCCTGAGTTGTTACTACTTGATCAGGCAGGTTAAAGATGCCACTAAAAAGGCAATGCCCCCTTAACTAGCATCAACATACCTTGATCTGTGGGCCTTCCTGAGAGACTATACAGACCTGTCTTAATAACCCCATAGAAATGCACTAGGATAGATACAAAATTGCTGTGCAATGAAGTGGGTGGATTGCATGGCTAAAAACATCCAACTGAGATGACCTTTCTGATGACATACACATACACAGTCCACCACGCTCTTTTGAATCTAGACCAAGCTTGTCTAAACTGGGGTCCATAAGCCGCATGTGGCCAAGGACGCCTTTGAATGCTGCCCAACACAAATTTATAAACTTTCTTAAAACATTATGAGATTTGTTTTTTGCTTTTTTTTTTAGCTCATCCTCTATCATTAGTGTTAATGTATTTTATGGGTGGCCCAAGACAATTCTTCGTCTTCTAGTGTGGCCCCGGGAAGCCAAAAGGTTGGACACCCCTGTTCTAGAATTGAAAGAACATGTATACCTCACATTTCTTTCTCTGAGAGCACATATCCCTTCAGAGATTGTCTGTTCCCCAAAGAGAAGCTCACAACTATTAGGGTTTTAAAATCACATGTTGTATAATTGTGAGTCACTAAGTGATTCATCTTGGAAAGTAGTTAAACCTCTTATCTTATAACATGGACCTTTAATTCCTCCACTGGTCATTCAGAAGTGAGCTTGCAGCTAGTATAGATCACCATTATCAGTAGTTGTTAAAAACATGTCAAGAGTTTTGTATTGAGGGTTGTTTTTGTTTGTTTGTTTGTTTTAACAGAGCTTAGACTGAAATAAGAGATTGTGAAGATTTATAGTAGGAAAGCAATGCTTTTAAACAGGAGTTGAAATTTCAAGTGAACGTTTTAATAATTATATCTTTATTTGGCTCAGTTTCACTTGGGCTATGGTCCAACTACCATCTCTTCAAAATATTCTTAATAAATCAATGCCAAAAAAAAAAATTTCCTGAAAATAATGAGCTTTATTGGTCCTGAAAATACTCCAAGAACAAAATGAAGTGAGTAAAGCCAAGGAAAAGCCCTTATATAATATAGTCAGACACTTCTGCACTTTCTGGCAAAAAGCCAACCACTTACCTATTGCTTTACTTGGCTTCTTTTGTCAGAAAGCAAAAGAGGCTTCCTGTTTCTCATTCCCTCATGCGGGCCAACTTCTATTAATATTGGGTAATTTCAGCTTTGTATCTGAATAGAAAATGGGAGGAACCCCCTCATCTAAACCCACACCTCTGTTTAAAGGTGTCTCTGGGAAGAGCTGGCCTCATAAACCTCATAATCAGTTTTTAAAGATTTATTTTATTGTTTGAGAGAGGGTGAGACAGAGAGAGAGAAGTTGAGAGAGAGAAACGGGGAGGGCCCAGAGCGGCCTCCATAGTTGTACATCGTTAGTTGTGACACGGTTTCATTCCACACAGGTGGGTGTGGGGCCGTGCAGGCCGGGAACTGAATCAGGGGGCCTTCCACACGGAAGGCGAGAGCCTTCACCACACCACCTTAGCAGCAGAACCACAGATGTGCTGCAGCTATGAGGTTTGCAGGGGCTGGAGCTGGGAATTGAACCCTGGACCTTGAAATTATGAGGCAAGTGCTCAACCGCTGAGCTGTCCCAGCTTCCCAGCCTCATAATCTTTCTATTTAATGGTCCCCAGGGACCAGCAGCAGCAGCATCACCTATGAGCTTGTCAGAAATGCAGAATCTCAGACTCCATCACAACTCTATACTGAAGATTCTGAATTTTAATAAAATCCTCCAGTGATTCATATGCACGAGAAAATTGATGAGGCATTACCATCAGAGGGCCACTACCCAACCTCACTCAGACTTCCCACCTGCAAGCCATTGGAATGGATAAATAGTATCTTAAATTAGAATTAGATTTAAGCTAAAATCACCTGCCATGCTCCTATGTAAATTTGTTTTTATGAAGTCCAAAAACAACATGGCAAAGAACAAATATTTTTATTTTGAACACTAAGAATTGAAAAGCTACCGCGTTTTTCTATTTAGGATCGAATCTGCTTCTCAATGTAGTCTAAACGTTTCATTCAGTAACACAATGGCCCCTACCAAACAGCTCCACCAAGTCCAGCCCTCAACAGTTGTTCACCCTGGTAATGGTCCAGGTTTGGACTAATCTTCATGGATGTTAATTAACTGTGAAAATAATAGTTCTCGGGGAAGCCGGGATGGCTCAGTGGGTTGAATGCTCACTTTGCAGCCCCGGGACTGAGGATCGAATCCTGGCCCCAGCCTGAGCGGACCCATATGCTGAACTGGGGAGTGCCCTCAGTTTGATTCTCACTGGGGTGAGACCCTGGCCCAGTTCCTGCCCTGTGCAGCCCTGCCCACCTGTGGAATGAAACTATGTGGAAAAACCGATGATGTGCAACTATGGAGACTGTTCTGGGCCCTCCCCTTCTCTCTCTCTCTCTCTCTCTCTCTCTCTCTCTCTCTCTCTCTCGTCAAAAACAATAAAAATAAATCTTTAAAAAACAGTTTAAAAAAATAATAGTTCTCATTTATCAAATGCCACTAGCCAATGACGATAGATGTTTTACCAGGTACTGTTCCAAGTCCTTGCCTATTATTTTATTGAATCCTCAAAGCAACCCTAAAGATTAGGTTCTGTGATTATCATGCCCATTTTAGAGATGAGGAAAGTGATGCATGGAGAGCTTAGGTCACTTGTCTCAAATCATAAGGCTGGGCAGTGGCAGAGCTGGGGTCTGAAGCCTGTCCCATAGCCCAGATGTTTCGTCATGAGGCTGCATTGTCACCCAAGGCCTGGGGTACAATATCTCTGCCCCTCACAACAGCCCTATCAGGTGGGTGGTATACAGCTGAGCACACGGAGCTCTCATGGGGAACAAACGATGACGCCACTGTGTTCTTTCTGGCACCTTCACTATTGCAAACCCCAGCTAGTCCCAATTCACTCATGTTGGTACAATCAGAGCCCCGGAGGTGGAGTCCCTTTGTCACGATCACACAGTAAAGAACATGAAGCCTCCCGCCACACCTCCGCCCCTCCGGCCATACCCAGCAGGTGTGTTGTGTATGTGTCCAGCACGCTCTAGGTTAGAAGGCTGGCTTTTCAGCCCTGTCAACTGGTCCTTTGTAGGTTAAGGTCACACCCTGGTCCTGAGCACCTACGTCTGCCTAGTGCTTGCTCTAGGGCTTCCTGCTGCTTCCTGAGAAAGCCTGGTTCAGTCATTAGTATTCCGGTCACACAGGAACCTCCCTTGCAGAGTGCGGTGGAGCGGGGGAAGCTGTGTGCGCTATAAATAGCGATTTTATTAAAATGTAGAAAAATTGCGGAGAAACTGAAAAGAGAGTGGGGGGTAGGGGGTTGCCATAGCAACTCAACCATTCCCTGGGTTTTCAAAGAGTGGGGGAAACTACGGAATAGTAAATAAAGAAAAGGAAATAGAGGAAGTCTGGAGGACACGTGAGCACAAGAGCATGAGACAGCTCAGGGAGACGAGTTTCAGACTGAATGATGAGCCGGGAAGCAGAGCGCGGATTGCACGAGGGCGTGCGAGTCCTCAAAGAGCAAGAGCCTGGCAGAGGTGAGTCTCTGTCATCAGCTCAGCCACAGAGGCCACTGAACAGCATGGCCCGTGACGAATGACCTAGTGATACATGAATATCGCTCCCAAGGAAGCAGGAATTCTCCTGGCAGCCTCCCGGGACTGTCCTCCAAGGCCTCTGTGCATATTGTTGGAGAGTGGTCTGGAATCACCATTCGTCATCCCCACCCTCAGCCCAGGATGGTTGATGGACTACAGGCAGATCAAGTCAGATCAGGACGGTCCAGAACTCCACCCACTCACAATACACTGGATAAACGCACAAATAACAGGTCCAAAATACAGAGGATGCCAAACTAACGTATACACATTTTAAGAAAGAAAAAAACTGTATTAAATGGTAAACTTCAATATATACCAGTAACAAAAGATGAGTACTAGTCCCATTTGACTTCTGCAATTACACGAGGTGCTTAAAGTGATCACCATCAGTATTTATGTAATATGTAAACGTCTCCTAAAATATGTATACATCTTTTGGACACCCCCGGTATACTATTAAGGGATCAGTGGTGTCCAACCTTTTGGCTTCCCTGGGCCACATTGGAAGAATTGTCTCAGCCACACATGAAATACACTAACAATAGCTGATGAGCTAAAAAAAAAAAAGGTTGCAAAAAAATTCAAAGCCATCGTAGGTTACAGGTTGGACCATCCTGATGTAGATAAGAAGATAATAACCTTTATTCAGCACTTCAGAGGTTGCCGAGTACTTATTTCCAATTGGATGTTTGGGCGCATTTTCAGGAATCTGGGATTTGTCAACTCTCCAGTAGCCTGACACTCGGTATGCACCTCAGACTGAAATCAAGTGATTAAACTCTCCTGCATGCAAGAATTTTTCATCTGTCCTGCAGAATGGAATTCATGCTTCTGTCTTACATAATCTTCAGCATGTGTTCACCACACATAGCTTGAGCAACACATTCTTACCATTCGGTTAACACGTCAGTTTGCGGGGGGTGGGATTTGTGTGTGTGTGCATGTACATGTGCATGTATGTATGTGTAAAGGAAGAGAGAGACAGAGCTCCCTGTAGTTGCATACACGCAGCTGTAACTGTTTCTGCTAACTCACAGGAACAATGCTGGAAATAAGCAAAAAAAGGGTCCAAAGTCATTTGTAAGAGTTTGTCATACATGAAATATATTGTAATGGAGGCAACTCACGGATGTTTGGGATAGTTTTTAAATGAGACTGAATGTCACCCCCCTCCGGCCCCCACTTTCCCATGCATTCTGGAAGAGATAGCAAGGGGAAGCTGGTGAGGGGACAGCAATCTGGGATTAAAAACTGGCCCCAGGCCATCCCCAGAGCGCCTCACAGAGCAGCAAGCCAACACACGCATCTGGCGACAGCATTCTTTCTGGTTGCCTCCCCACCAGCCAGATTAGTGACATCGTGGTGGAAGGTAGGTCGTGACTGAGAACCATGCACCAAATCTCATTTCCTGAGGTGGGAGCTGAGGTGGAGAGTGTAGTCATTAATTAGGACAACATTGCTACAAAGTCAGTGACAGAAATCTGTGGCTCTGAACTAGATGTCTGCAGGTTTGGCTGGAGAGGTAACGAGGGGCACAAAGCTTCACAATTGCAAACTGTGAAGCCACAACTTGGTGGGTTTCCTGTGCTCCAGTGAACTGTGCAGCAGTGCCATAGAAGCCACATGGACCAGGCATAAAATGCTGCCTTTTCCCTAGTTCTTTGTCTTTTCTTCACACATACACACACACACACTCAGACAGGTACTCCTGTTATTTCCCAAATCTCCCCTTTCTCTTCCCTTTTCTCTTTTGTTTAATCACAAACAGTCTTTCACTTCTACGTGAGCTGCATGTATCCGTCCTGGGCAAGGATTTGCAGATCTATCCAGCTAAATCCCAGGGCCCAGCGTGGGCTGATCTTCACATGTGTGACCAGACATGTGCAGGTGTGTGTTTGGTTGGGGGTGTATGTGCAGTGGGATGGGGGCAGCTAGGTGTCTGCATTCTGCTCTTTAACTGGTATTTGTGTATTTCCCTAGGATTTCCCCAACACAGACTTCCTGAGACAAGACAGTACCTTCCATGACTTCTTCCTGCCGCTGGAGTCTAACCCAGGACTTGTCATGTACTATTAATAGACGACCCACAATTTAAGAGCCGAATCATCTTTTCACGGGCACAATCAATGTCGGAGGCATGCATCGCCTTTAAGGCTCCGTTGTGTGCCCCTGTGTCTCCTGGCCTCCTGACACGCACCCACCATCTCACAGAGCAGCCACTTCAGCTGAATGTAAGCCCATCAGCTCTGACCGTCAAAACAGGATTTTACTCAGTTGTTCATTGGGGAAAACCAGGAGAACAGCAAATACATATCCCAATGAGGTCAGGCTCTGAAGTATGTGCAACGCTCTCAGGTCGAATATTTAATTTAGACGCTACTGTGTGAGCAGCTTCCCAGATCTACGTCAGAGGCCATCACAGATGGCTTGGGAGGACGCCTCCGCAGCTATAACCGACTGCAAAGGCCAAGGCTGATTAGAGGTGACTTCCCAGGGGCAGGTGCCTTAAAGGCAAAGGCTGAAAAGCTTCCCCAATGAGACCAATTAGCTCAAGCACCGGAACCAAAGCCTCAGCCCTCACAGCTAGACAAGTCAGGCTGTGGGTCAGGGTTGGGCTCAGTGAATCTGCAGGAGGCCCGGGCTCTGGACCAGCCTCGGAGTCCTGCTGCTCTGTTCCCTTCAGTCCAATCAGAAAGGAGGTACGAGGGGCGGTCAAGAAATTCGCGGGACAGGGGAGTTACGGGAGCAGTGGGAGCACTAGTGCACACAGTTTGATTGTGACTCTTAGTAAATGTGCCAAATTTCAGCCTACTTGCATCCGTGTTCTTTCAGATATCGCCAGAGAGGCACAGCAAACATGAAGAAAACCCCAAGTATGGATAAAATTGAATTCCATGTCATTATAAAGTTCCTCACAAAACAAGGGAAAACACCTTAAAGCGTTTAGGAAGAGATGTTTGTTGTTTACGAGGGCTGTTGCCCTGGGAAATCCATGGTTTACAAGTAGAACAGCCTTTTGAAGCTATGAGTTCATTGAGGACGACCTCTGTCCAAGACGCCCTGTTGAGGCCACTTCCTCAGACATTGTCAAGCACATTGAAAACTTGTAGTGGAAGATGCCAGACTGAATGAAGAGCAGCTTGCAGACATGGTTGGAGTACCACCTACAACCAGTTTGAATATTCTCCGTCAGCATCTAAGGACGTCAGAAGTCAGTGCAAGACAGGTTGCGAGAATGCTCACGCCGCTTCAAAATCAACAGTGTGTCGAGTGTTCATGACGGTTCTTGGACCTCTGTAGAGACAACAGAGATGCAGTTTTCAGTAGGATTGTCACTGGAGATGAAACTTGGGTTCATCACGATGAGCCCAAGTGAAAGCAGGAGCCCATGCAGTGGAATAAAAAGGGCACGTCACCCCCTAGAAGTTCAAAGTGTCACACTCAGCAGGAGAAAACATGGCTACTGTCTTTTGGGATATGGAGGGGATCCTGCTGATCAATGACAAGGATAAGGGTGTCACAGTAACTGGAGAGCACTAGTCCAATCTGCTGAAACAGCTCAAAGAATCTGTGAAGGAGGAAAGAAGAGGACAATGAACCAAAGGGCTGCTGTTTTTGCACAACAACGTGCCCGTGCACAAGGGCAATGTTACGTTGGCCACTCTTCATGACTGCGGCTTCCAAACACTAAACCACCCTCCCTAGAGTGCAGACACTGGCTCCATCTAATTATTATTTGTTCTCAAATATGAAAAAACAACTTCCAGGGAAGTCATTTACAGACAATGAAGAGGTTAAAGCTGCAATTTGAGGGCAACAACAAAACACTTTTTTGAGGGTATAAATTAAGGTTAAGGGTGACTCTATTGAAAAGGAAAAAATAGTAAGTAATTTTTGTACCCTTCTTCCCCTTCATTCTGCGAATTTCTTGACCACCCCTCGTGCAAGCACGTGAAACACCACGTACGGCGGAGGCACGTGGGCAGGGAGGTATCTGACATCTGCTCTCTGGCTGTAACAGTATTTAGGTGTTGGGGCCACAGTGAACGGCAGTGAGGAGAGGGGAGGAACAAGGGAGGACTGGAGAAGCAGATGCAGAGCATGAATATTCCAGCTCATTCAACTCTCCCCACTTCTCCTGTCCGTCCTTGTACCTGTGTCATCTTCACCCCCATCCCCTGATCCCAACCGGCTGCCTTCCTGTGATCTCTGGGCCTGGCAGCCCTCCCTCTCTCTCCCAATCTTCTGCTCAGTGTGTCCGGCACACATGGACCTTCTTCCCCTCCACTGCTGAGCTCACGGCCTGCAGACCCCCCGTTTTCTCTCCTCTGATACCTCCCCACGTGTCTCGTCTCTGCTCAGCATCCCAGGTCCATAAAGCAGCCTCAGCTCCCAGCATCTGAAAATGCATGGAGGCTTAGGATCTAGAACCAAACCTCTCAGTCCCTCTGTGTGGCTCCACCAGGGGACTTCTCGGGGCCCAGTGATAACCAGCCACCAAAGTCTCTCATCTGGCTGGGCCCAGACCACCTGATGGGCACTCATACCACCCAGGGGAAGAGCCAGAGCCTGCGTCCTAAATCCACGTCCCAGAGCCTGTGGGTGGGATGGCTTTGGGTATTTCAGGGGCCACAGAGGCTACAGGGCTGGCCGAGGCGCCTATGCCAGCTACCCGGGGAGGGAACGCTGCCGGTGAATACAGCGTGACCCTGCAGCAGAAGAGGACATAGCAGGCGTGCGCTGGAACCCTACCTCACTATGAGCACATGACAGCTTCCCCCATGGGTGCAGGTTGGTTACTGTAGGTGACACATCCTGTCCTACTCCTCATACTTCCTTCTAGATTAAATCTGACTTGAGTGAGCCTCAAAGGCAACCCTAAACCAACACGTTTGACTCTGTCATTGGAGAGCATTCAAGAAGAACTGGGGCATGGCCCGTTTATTTCAGAGACTCCTGGTGGTTGTCACCCCTCCGCAGCCCCTGGCTTCTGCCAGGACTCGCAGCCTCTGCAGGCCCGGTGTTGGGGAGGGAGGTCCCACGGCTTTGTGAGCCTGTCCCCTCCCCTGCTGGACAGCTCCCCCACGGCTCAGAGTCACCCCTCGGTGCTGGTCACTTACCATGAGTGCTCCAACTCAACCCGGTGAGTGTTACTGCCATTCCCCATTCAGGTAAAGAAACTGGCTTACGGGAGTGGACTCCCTTGTCCAAGGTCACAATAGCTTAGAAGTGGCAAAGCCGGGATTAAAACCCTGGGCTGTCAACGAGAATGGGGTAGCAAATGACAGCCCCTGAAGGTGCTGGGCACCAGGGCACCAGTGACAACGCACAAGTGTAGGAAAGGGGAGGAGGGGGCACCTGTGATGAACTGGGGTGCAGTGGCCTTATTCAGAGAAGGCAGCTGTCACCCAGTTCCCATCTAGAGACAGAGCATGAACCTGGGTGATCAGACCTTCAGATTCTTCAAGATGGGTTATACATACAGAAGTACAAGCATAATCTCTCAATTTGTATTGGTTACTGATGCAGTTTGTTTTTTTTTAAAGCACAGTGCAGGTCAGCACTGAGTGGCTCTCACAACTACAGGCTCATGATGGGCCCATTGGAACATAGTCTAGACCCACCAGGCTTTACTGGCGGAGAACAATCAGATAGGCCTGTCAGCGGTGAATTGTAAGTGTTTCTTATTATTTCCTTTCTGCAGCCTCCGTTCTGCTTTCTGGAGCAAGAGGGATTGCAAAACACTGTTCTCACGCCCTCCTCTCCAGAACAACCTCCCCCGGCTCCAACCCTGCAAGCATGGCCCTCTGGCCTGGTCTGTAGGACCTTTGCCATGTGGGCCTCATGGGATTCTCAGAATCACACACACACACACACCCTGGCTTGGGACTGAGCCCCACCGTCCACGTGTCGTCTGTACCAAGCAGAGTAAGGTCAGCTCCCTGCCCCAACAGGACGCGTCCTAAGTGCACCCCAAAGTCACTTGGCTTCACTAGCAGCTGAGGTTGTAGGGAGACCCTGACCCCTCTCTTCAGTGGGGGGCTTGTCAATCTCCACAGTGACTGTCACTGTTGTGGGGAGTGACATCCACAGCCGCCAGCCCTTCCCCCCTGGGTCCTGGGTAATCCCTTGTGGGAACTGCCCCAGGGCCAGGCCTCTCACACCCACGACTGGCCCCAGAATCCACCTCGCTGCTTGTGAAACCTACCTCGCCCTCCTTCCTAGCACCTCTCTTCCAACATTGGGGGGACTTTTCTGTGATTCGTCCTATTCACTCTAAGATTTACCCCGTTCCCGGGTGCGCACTGCCTAGAACATAGCCCGGGCAGACGAAAATCCTGGCCACCTGTGGGTCAGGAGCAAAGGGCGATGAGTTCAAAGGTGAAAACCCAGAGGGTCAGAGGAACAAGTGACAGCTCAGCGGAAACCTCCACGCCCAACAGCTGTGGGCTCCACCGCCTGCCGCAAGGTGGGAGAGGGACTCTTTTGATTTCAGTCCCTCAACCCACCTTCCCTTCCGAAATGGGGACATGCAAATCTAATGTGCTGCTATGGAAACTGAGAAGAGCAGAGCAGCCTGTCTCCTGCCTCCTGACCCTGCTTGTGGCCACAGCGGTGGGACTGAGCTGGGCAGCTGGTCTTCCCCCCGAGCAGTGACAGATGTAGTTTCTCTGGCCCAGTCTCAGGAAGGTCCCAGCTGAGAAGGTTTCCTGGAGGCCAAGTGATCCATCCCAGCTGCCAGACCGGTGACGAAGGGTTCCAGCTGGGGCTAGTTGACGCAGAGCAGGACTGGGCTTTGTCCCTTGGCGACAGGACCCATCTGTCCCGCTCGTTAGACTCAGGATGGAACTCATCATCAAGGTAACTGTGGAGCGCCCGAGCCCTCAGCCCCACGTAGCTGCTCCGGGGAAAGCAGATTGCCAGGAGCACATCACAACCGAAGGGCCTCGGTTTTCACTGAGTGTGGTGTGCGGAGGCCCCGGGCTGCCCGTGTGCCCACCGCGTGCTTCGGCATTCCAATGGACGGGGGAGGGGGTGCGGCTGCCGGGATGGCTGAGCGGGTTGAGCGTTTGCCTTGTCACAGCAAGGACTGGCGGTGGAATCCCGGCCTCAGCCCGTGCAAACCCGTATGCTGGGCTGTGACGCAGCTGGTCACCGCTGAGCCTGCGGTGAGAGTTCTCGCCTCCCATGCGGGAGGCTCCCGGCTCGGTTCCTGCCCCACGTGTCCCCACACCCACCTGTGTGGAATGAAACCCTGTCACAACTCATGATGTGCAACTATGGAGGCTGCTCTGGGCCTTCCCCCTTCTCTCTCTGTCTCTCTCTCACCTTCTCTTGGACAATAGAATAATTCTTAGAAAAAAAAATTGACAGGGGCCAGTGACAAGGACACTAAGGACACACCCCATAGCACACAATAGACTCATGCAGGGGCAGGGGCAGGGGCAGGCAAGACCCCACACGCACATTGCTTTAGACAGCAGAATCCTCTTTCCAAAGTCTGTGCAGAAGCCCGGTATTCAGTCAGGTCCAGGGAGCTCGGGGGTGTGGGTGAGGGGTGGAGCCAGGAGCCATCCCCTGTCAAACTCCCCACATCCCGCCCCCTGAGCTTCTCCCACTGAGTCACTGGGGCTCCACATGGTTAAAATCCCACCAGCCTGGTTCAACCCCTTGTTCCACACAGGGGGAAACTGAGGCCCATAGAATGTGACGTGCGTTTCCCAAGATTAGCTGATGAGCATGTGTGACAAGTGGAGCAGACGGGAGGGCTTCTAGAGCAGGCTTTCAGAAGCCGGGACGTGTGCACACACAGGCAGCCTGCGCAGCTGGGAAGGCGAAGGGGACACACACATCAGGTTCATTTTAACATTGTCTCGGCCACGTCTGGCTGCCTGCCCTCAGGAAGCCACTCCACGTCAGCAGCCGGAGGCAGGGGCCAGATCCAGGGGCCTCAGGTGGCCTCTGCTGCTCAAGCCTAAGCGTCTAGGAAGCGGCCCGGCCCCCGCAGGACAAAGGCTCAGGGTGAGTGGAGACCCGGGGGCCAGACAGAAGGACCTGCCCAGGAGGCAGACGCTCTATGCGGCTGCATCTGAGGCCCCCACCCCACCCCAGCGAGGCCACTTCTCCTGCTGTTCTTAGCTGTCACCAGGCCACGGCGCAAATGCCACAGACAGGTGCTCTGCGTGAGTGAAGAACAAAACGGAAGAAGAGGAGAGGCTAGAGGAGGGGACAGCCCCCCAGAGCCGCCCGGCCTGTGACCAGGTTCTGCTCATACCCCACTCACCCCCACTGCAGGGCAGCCTGTCTTCCTACCCCTCCCCCCCACCCGGACCCGGACCCTTCCCTGCCTGTCCTTCCACCTTCAGGAAACTCAGCCTCCCGGCTGTCACTCAGTCTGCTGTCCTTTTGCACTCAATGACGAAGACTTATTGTTCCTGTCCCTCCTCTGAAAGCCGGGGCTCCTGGCTCACAGGCTTCCCCCCACGTCCAGGCATCACCCCCACGACCAGGCATCACCCCCACGTCCAGGCTCTCGTGCACCATCCGTCCAACACCTCTGACCTCTTCCACTCTGGGGTCCCACACCCGGACGCCACTTGGGCGCCCCACCCAGGGCCCCATGCTGGACTTGGATGGGACCTGCCACTCCCTGCTACCCCTTGGGAACTCTAAACTCAAGCCTCCCCCTCCCACCCCGCCCCTGCCTTCAAGCTGTCACTGCCCGAACCCCTGGCCGCCCACACCTCTGACCCCGTCTGTTCTGGACCGCTCTCCTCCCAACCCCTCAGCCTCATCCTATCTCTACCAAAGCCCATCGGCAGCCCGGAGCCCTTATTTGGTGTAAGTACTTCCCTTGCAACTCCAGGATCCCTCCCTGGACAGTCACCGAACCATCTACCTGTCTCATGACCACCGGGACTTAAGGACCAGGTCTCCAGTGCGGGGAACCCCCTTTCTCAGTCTGTGTGTCCCGGGAACCCCCTTTCTCCGTCTCTGTCTCATTTCCGCAGTCGGTTGGTATCATTGCACACAGCTCTGCGTGGACCCTGCAACCGCTTCCCAGCCGGTCTCCCCGCCTCCTGCTCTGCTTCCCACCCCAGACCATCCCACACCCCCGGCCCGCAGCCAGGGCATCTTCCTTAACAGAAAGCCGGGTCACGTCACCCCACTACTTCAAATCCTTTAAGGCTCCGCACCTCCAGCGCAGAGTCCAAGCGCCTTAGCAGAGCCTTCCGGGCCGACCATGCGGTCTGGCCCCTGCCACTCACCATGCACCTCTCTCGAATTTGTTGAACATTTTTCAAAATGAGTTTTTCTTTATTTGGGTGGGGGAGGGCCCAGAGCGGTCCCCATAAGTGCACATGAGTCGTGACATGGCTTCATTCCACACAGGTGGCGGTGGGCCTCCCGCACGGGGCGTGAGAACCGTCACCGTTGACCCGTCCGGGCAGCTACCAGTTGCACCGCAGTTCAGCCTTCGGGGTTGCACGAGCCAGGACCGGGAAACGAACCCCCCGCCGGTGACCGCAAGGCAAGCACTCAGCCGCCGAGCTGGCCCCGCAGCCCCACATTTCTTTTTTTTTAATATTATTATATTTTATTGTTAAATTTAATGGGGTGACATTGGTTGGTAACAATCAGACAGTTTCCCAATGGACAACTCCACTTCACATCACCCACGCATCGCATTATGTGCCCAGCTCCCAGAATCAGGTCCCCCTCCAACCCCACATATCTGGTGCCCACTCCCCCCTCCCCACACAACTCTCCCTCCCCCCTCCTCCCTCCTCTCCAGGTAAACACCAAACCATTGAGAGCCCCACATTTCTTGAGCAGCTCGCTCCAGTCCTGCTGAACGACCTGTAGTTCCCTCGGCCGTCCCGGTTGCGTCCCGTCACGTTCCCTCCCTGCCGATGCCTCTTCCTAACTCTCCATATGGCTGCCGAACTCTTACTGGCCCCTCAGGGCTCAGCTCCTGGTCACGAGCCCCCTCCCACGGACGCCCCTGCCCCTTCCTCTCGGCTCCCACAGCACCCTGTGCTCTCCTGGCATTCCTGCTGCTTCGACGGCTTGGCAAATGGGCACCGAGTCTTCTTCGTGTGTTCCCAGCGCCTGCAGGCCGGTCAGGGAGCCGCACGTGGCGAGGAATGCGTGGATTAAGGAGGAGATCGCATCTCCTCGGGGAGCCTCGGAAGGCACCGGATTTACAGGAAGAATAAAAATCCAGTTTCTCTCGGACGATTGGACTTAGTAATGTCCTCCTTCCTGATTTGTTCCCCAGAGCATCTCGGAGGCCCCGAGCCTCGTTACTTCACCTAAGTGTCTCTCCAGCACATCCGCCCCGTTCTGACACATCACTCGCGTTCTTCCTCCCTTCAGCCCATCAGCCCATCAGCGACTGTGAAGGGCTTCCTGAATGGAGGGCACCGGCCAGGGCGGTGAGCAAGGAAGCCGTTTTCTTTGAAGAGAAAGACCTGCTCTCGCCCTCCCCGGCTGGGTGACAGGAGACACTCAGATTGCTGACAAAGCATCATGCAAACAGGTCAACCACCCGAACCTGGAAGCCAGAGAGCACTTACCAAGAAAGGAAGTGCTGACGAGGCCCCTGGTGCGGCAAGCCCCCTCCGGCGCCCATCCGGAGACTTCCTAGCGGTGGTCTTGCAGCCGGGGTCTCCAGGGGGTGCCAGGACAGCAGGGGCAGCCAAGATGAGCATGCATGTGTGCGGGCAGGACTTTCACAGACGAGGAGGGACATAAGCCAAGGCAGGGAGAGCAGGAGATGACTGCGGGCCGTGTGCAGGTGTCACCGGGCATAAAGCGGGTGAGCTTTGACGGGGAAGCATTTTCAGGTGCAGACAGGGGACTTCGGAGCCTCCCTAAAAGCATATGGAACCTGCCAGGGAATGGACGTGAAAGGAAAGCTCTGGGAAGGATTCCGAACACGGAGCCTGCAGGTGAGGGCCGGATTCTGGGGGTTGGAAGTGGAGGGGAGGGCCCAGTCCCAAAGCATTAGGTCCAACGCCCACACAGCTCGTCAACTTCAGAGGGACAGAGGCGACCCTGCGGGAGGTTAGCTCACACCCCAGCCAGCCTCAGGCCCAGCAGTGCTCAGGCTTTGTGCTGCCATCTGGTGGTGAAGGATGGGTCACCATTCTTGTTCCAAGACTCCCTGCAGGGGTGTGGCCGGGAGAGGGTGGCGGAGAAGGTGGGAGTTTGCTGAGGCTCTTTAGGGGGAAAAGCGGGAGGGTGACACTTTGGTCCTCAAGTCCTTACTGTTTCTTAAAGGTGCACTTTCAGTTGTTCCTTTTTGCCCACCACTTAGCACAGGGCCTGGCACAGAGCAGACAGTATCATTTTTCTCAATAATAGCAATGAATTCATCGTTGTTGACTGCCTACCAGGGGCTCCTATAGAGAATCTACATTTTCCCTCATAACATCCCTGAGATGAATACATTATCATTTTTTTAATAAAAGAGGGAACTGAAGCTGAGCAATCCACTGAGTCACTTGGGAAGTATTTCAGCACCCGTATGTGTCACATCGAGCTGGGGACATGGAAATGACACAGGCAAGGACTGTCTTTCTAGAGGTAACCGCCCTGTGAGAAATGAGTCATTATGCCAGTAACACCACCGTAATTCATTGATTCTCACTGTGAATAATACCCTGAAAAGGAGAAAAAGTACAAGTACCCACAGGTGTTAAGTAACTTTTGAGTCTGTTGGATTCAAGGCATGTGCTCCTTCCAGCCTCGTTTCCCCAGCACTGCGTTCAGTTCCCAGATGAACACTCTTGCCTTTTCCTCTTCAGCTGTTGCCCCTCCCTTTGATTCCTTCTCCGCCTGGGACCGATTTTCTTTCCTCTCTTCCTAATTCTCCTTCGGTACATGTCAGCCTGTGATCACTTACAAGTCCCTCCAGGGGCAGCTGGGATGGCTCAGTGTGTTGAGCACTTGTCTTGCAGCCCTGGGGTCCACGGATTGAATCCTGGCCCCGGCCCACGTGGACCCACATGCTACTGGGGGTGCTCCCAACTTGGTTCTTGCCCGGGGCCTGCTTTCTATGCGGAAGGCCCCCCGGCCTGGTTCCAGCCCTGCCTGGCCTTGAGCCTTCCTGTGGAATGAAGTTATATAAAAAACTAATGTACAACTATGGAGACTGCTCTGGGCCCTCCCCCTTCTCTCTCTCTCTCTCTCTCTGTCAAAAACAATAAAAATAAATCTTAAAAAAAAAAAAAGTCCCTCCCATCCTCACCACCATCTCCAAACAACAAGGCTTCATTGGTTGAGGCATTTGGAAACCAGTTGTGGCTTCTTTCTTTTTTAATCACATTTTAATCATCCATATCTTACTGAATTCAAGAAAGGGGGAAATTCAACGTTGCCCAAGAGCAGTGCCTCTGAATAGAAATGTTTGCCTCGATGTATGACACTACTTTCAATACTCTTTCCTATTCCCTCTGAGCTATTTCACTTCCTGTCCACCTCATAGGAGATTTTTTTTGCCTCTCTCACTTCCTCCTCAACCCAAGCCTGGCACCCACCTTTTCTATAGTTAAGTTTGTAGATGTCTCTAGTTTTATGTTAGTTTGTTTCTCCTATCTTTTCTTTTCCTTCCCTATTTTAGAGTCTACAGAGAAGCCCAGGAGCTGGGTTGAAGCCCTTCTGATCTAACGGCCCCCATCAGTTAGGACAGATGGAGGTAGGTAAAGATAAGATGGCATTAGGGATGGTGTTGTTGCTATAAACAAGAGGCTGTGGGTGTTAGGACTTAATCTTATTTTTTCATGTCTAAGACAACCCCTACTTTTCCAACCCAACATTAAAAAATCAATACACGGCTTTCCCCATGTATAAAACAATCCCCAATTTTTGGTCTATCAATTTGAGACAAAAGTATTATCTGAATTAAGGAAAAATATGGTAATATTTCAAAGGAGGGAGACTTGAACATTGGGGCAGTGGGTAGAATCTGGAACCACGAGGACTTGGGGACTGGCCATTAACTGAGCATCTGCTCTGTGCCACGCAGTTTGCTGAGTGTTTCCTTTCCAGCGTCTCATTTAATCCTTACCAACTCCACAAAGGAGGCATTTTTATTATTCCCATTTTACGGGTGATTGACCTAAAGCTTCTGTAGATGACACCGCTTTCCAAAATCGCAGAGGCAGGAAGGAGCTGAGTCGGGAGACCAGCCCAGGCCTGTGTGACCCAGACACCAAGCTTTGGGTCACTGTCCTGTGCCAGCGGGGCTTCAGTTTCCCGCGTGTGAAACTAGTAGTTCGGCCTCCACGTGGTTGGTGGGCACATAACTGAGATGCATGAGCGCACCCGGTGCAGAGCGCAGCGCAGCAGGAGCCATGATCACCATCACTGTCCTTGTCACAGTCTTGTTCCTGAGTAAGGGGGAGGGGTTGGCATGCCATGGGCGGATCCCAGAGCCACGGTGGTCTCAGGCACTCTCAGCCAGCCTGCCTTGGTGGAGCCTGGGGACTTGGGAGGGTGGAGGGGTGGGATAAAGCTGGCACCTGTGAGGACAGGCGTGAGTCTGGAGGCCAGAGGTGTCAGACTTGGTCTGGGGGCTGAGACGTCTCATAGCGGCCTCCTGGCCCTGGGAACTCACCAGGTAGAGACTCTGATCCCATCCATTCTCTCTCTCTCTCTCTCTCTCTCTCTCTCTCTCTCTCTCTCTCTCTCTCTGTCTCTCTCTCTCTCCAGGAGGCATCGCTCCCTGCTCTCTGGACGCATTTGCTATGGGAGGTGTGTGCTTGGGGCAGAACAGGACCAAGTCCTCTCAAACAGCTGGGAACGCTGGTCTCGGAGGTGCGCTGCTTAGAGAGGCTTGTGAAACCTACCCCCACAATAGCTCCAGTCTTTGCGCCCCGGCATTCGGAGAACGGGGTGCAGGGAAGGCACTATTGCTACCAGACCCCTGACCTTAGGTGTTTGCTTGGGGCTTGGCGAGTAGGTGGGGGAAACCGTTTTTTACCCTCGAATTTTTACCTGACGTTTCTTTAACGTTCGCCACCCCCATGCTGGGAGCTGCGTGCCAGTTCAGAAGCCGCGGCCTGCAGACACCCAGTGCCCATCTCTCTGGGGCTGCGTGGAGGGAGGACGAGTCTGCCGCCCACCTTGTGCCCTTGTGTGCAGGTGCCGCTGCGCCGGGCGCCCTCTGGTGGCCACGGGCAGCGCATGCGTCTGGCCCTTTCTGCAGAGCTAAGTATTTGCACCTCCTGTGCAAGCCCGGTGGGAGCGACACCTGGGGGCGGGAACAGGTTTTATAGTCAAGACGACAGAGCTACATGCGGATCAGTAAGTGCTTCCTGTGTACCAAACTCAGGGTTAATAGAGGTATTATCATTCATTCATTTATTCCCCCGATACATGCCAGGCATCTCCTAGGAAGTCGTGGCTCAGTAGAAACCCCATAAAGGGCGGAGACAGCCAAGAGTCTTCCACGGTGAGGGGACAGTGAACACGCAGGCCTGCCACGGAGATGAGCATGCTGAGAGAAAGCAGGAGGGTGGCTGGACATGCGGTCACACAGGTGTCAGGGCACAGATGGCGTGAGCCTTCCCGGCCGCAGAAGGACTGTAGCTTAGTTCACAGGGCAGCAAACAGCACTGGATTTATGCTGTTAGCAGATCGCTCTGGCTTCTGCGTGGGGCGTGGGCAGGAGAGGGAGGCCTGTTGGGATGAGCATGTCTGGGGCCTGGCTTGCTTCTTGGGGGAGAAAAGACATCAGATGCAGAATACCTTTGGAGGCAGAGAGGATAGGATGCAATGAGAGTTTAGTCAAAAGCTGTCTGCAAGACGTGCCAAGTTGAGCGGCCTATTAGAAGTCTAAGTAGCGGTGTTAAGTGCGCCCAAGTAAGGCTCTATCCTTTCCACCCACTCCTTAGGTTTCTTTCGTAACCCTCCCGGGTCTCTTTCTCCTCAGAGTGCCACACCTCCCTTCCCCTACCTCTCCAGAGGAAAGCCCACCCAGAGCAATAATTCCAAACAAAAGAGCAGAGGGCACCGGGAATCTTCCACGGCCATGTCTCAAGTGAATGGCAGAGGCAAAGAGAAGGTTGGATTCTGGGCTCCTCGGACTCTCCAGAGAAGAATCAGAAGAGGAAAGAAATCTTTTCTCACAATCTTACAGGTTGCTCGCCCTGTGGCTGGGCCCTTCCTACCGGGGAAGTGTGAGATCCTGGGATGCCGTCACCCCTCCCATCCAGGGCCGAGTCCCGAGCCCTCCCTGTGCCTTCATCCCTGCAGCCACCCAACAGGGTGCACCGGGCTCCCAGGGCACCTCAGCACCCACCACCCAGCATCTGCAGGTCGATCTCCCCTGCCAATCAGTGAGCCCCGAAGGGAGGTGGACACCGCGTCTCCCTGCAGCCACAGTGCCTGCCATGTGCTGCACAGGGACGACCACGGGACCCGAGGGGATGGCAATTCCCGTCAGCAGAGGACGCGAGTGTGTCAGGGAGGCCCTGGCCCAGGGGCAGCTGTCTGGAGCATGGTCCACGGTCCTGCCTCCCATCCCTCTGAGCCCGGAGCCTCCGGTTCCTCCCCTTCTCGCCCCACAATGTGGGTGTTCTAAAGACTTCTGTCCTCTTCTGTCTCCTTCCTGCCTCTCATCCTGGAGGGGCAGGCTCTCCCTGGTGACTTCAAATACCTCTCCACAATGGTGACCATCAACTCACCACCCCCAGCCCCTGGCCTCTCGCTTGACCATCCGGCCAACATTGCCATCAGCCTCGCTGACCATGGGCAGGTATGTCAAGACACCCCCACCAGCCCCCACATCTGCCAGAACTACCCCATCTCGTGAGCTCCGTCCTCCAACACAAATGTGAGCTTACACACAACACACACACACACACACACGCGCGAACAGGTGCACACCGCCCCTCTGAGGCCCCTCCCTCCCCCATCTCACTGTCCACTGGGTCCTATTGCCCCCTCCCCGCGGTGGCTCCCTGTTGGCACTTTCCTCTGTCCTACGAGGCTGCATCCCTCACCCCAGGACAAGCAACCTCCTCCTTAGTAGTTTCCGGTGTCTGCCACTACGTGCTCATTACAAAGTTCATTATAAAGGACATTCCATGCCTACGTTATCCTCCTAAAACCAGCTTGGACCCTGTCACTGTCCCACATGAAGTCCTCAGTGGTCCTGTCTTGCCAACAGGACACAATAAATCAAACCTCTCAGCCTGTCACTGGGAGGCTTATCCCCATGACCTTGCCCGTCTCCCCGTCCCTTCCTGTGCCACTTGCGCCTGTCTTCCCACGTGACCCCATGTTCCTGGGACAGGACTGCTTCTGTGCTCCGTCCCCATTGTCCCTCGTCCTGGAATGCACTCATTCGTTTGGGCATTTATCTCACAAATAGGTACTGAGCACCCGCAGCGTTCCAGGAATGCAGGAGAGAGAGAAATGCTCGGATCCGCGTGGAGTTTGCATTCTGGGGGATAAGACAGTAAACAAACATGCATCTTGCAAGTTGGCAGGTGGAGATAAACGCTCTGACTAGAAATACAGCATGAGGATGCGCAGAGATTGGGGGCTGCTGTTTGAGACTGGCTGTTTCCAGATCCTCTCTGGAAGGAGGGAAGGAAAGAGGGAAGGAAGGAAGGAGAGGGAGGGAAGGAAGGAAGGAAGGAAGGAAGGAAGGAAGGAAGGAAGGAAGGAAGGAAGGAGGGAAGCTGGCTTCACAGAAGGCCCAGCCTTTGCCTCAACACCTCTTTCGGGATCTCTGGGCCTTCTCCTTAAAAGCACCTGTCAAATGCTCCATCCAGCTCCCCTTTTGTTGGGCACTTTTGTGCTTTCTTCCCCAGTGTAAGCCCGTTCATTCTGCCTGGGGGTAGAGTCCACTGCTCACCACTCTGCTTTCGGCCCCAGCTCTAGGGAAGGACCTACTGATTCAACTAGTCGTTGCTGAGCATCCCCTGCCTGCCAAGCTCTGGGGCCCCCACGGGCTCGGCTGGAGCCTGCGGCAGAGCTGGGCTGGTGAGTCACACAGACCGAAGTGCAGCTGCCGCCTGGGGCACCGGCTGCTGGCGGTGTGGCAGCTGGCCCGTCACTCAACCTCGCCAAGCTCTGGTTTCTGTACTTGTGGAATGGGAATGAAAACACACTCACCTCTTGTGTTCTCCTTGTTGCATAAGCCGGGAGAGAACTTCAATGCAACCCACATTTTCGGGTTCTGCTGTGGTGTTCTTAAGACCCTACCTTCTTTACGATCTCCCTCAGGGGTCCCACCTTCTTAGAGGAAGAACTTGTGCTTATTTTCTGAAAGCCCGTGGACCTCAGAGAGGGTGCAGCTGGAAGACGGGGGAGAGTGCTTGTAAAGCGAATTCCAGCCCCCTCCACGGCTGCCCCCAGACCCACTGTGCTGACTTGACAACAACCATGACCTTGCCCACGGCAGATAACAACTCAGGGAGAGGGCCAGAGGGCAGCTGCGTTCTCTGCGCTCATCCTCGCAGCAGGGGAGGCCTGGGGAGGGTGTGCAGACACACAGCGGCCTCTTCAGGTCCACACACACGGGATCCACGGAATGAGAGCGAAGCCCTGGCTTAACCCCGCCGATTCGAAGGGATCAAGCTCTTAACCCAGAGTTCAGACAAGAGCTGAAGTCTTTGGGGCATGCAGGACCCTCACAGAACAGCTCTACTAGGCCCAGAGACCGTGGAGACTCCTGCACCCCATCCTGAGGCAGGAAGAAAGTCAGAGTTTTCTCCTTTTCTGAGTGACTGGGTACTTTCCTTTTCTGCCGTCTAGTCCATAGCGTTCAGCTTCCCGGGGCGCCTCCCTGTACTTCCCGCGCGTGGCCACCGGGCGGCACTGTTGGACGATCTTTTTATTTTTTTATTTTATTTTTTTTTAATATATATTTTATTTATTTATTTTGACAGAGGAGAGAGAGAGATACAGAGACAGAGAGAGAACTGAACTGGGGGAGCTCCCAGTTCAGCATATGGGTCCACACGGGCTGGGGCCGGGATTCGATCCTCGGTCCCCGGCGCTGCAAAGTGAGCGCTTAACCCACTGAGCCATCCCGGCTTCCCCTGGACGATCTTGACATTTCACGTGAGAAGCGGGCAGCCCGGCTGAGCCGAGCGTGGGGCCCGGAAAACGCCGGGTCCACCCCGTCCCTCCTCGTAGCCGCCCCCGTGCCCCTACGCCCTCGTTCACTCCTAGATTCTTTTCACTTTTCCAGGTGCATCTTGGCTTTGCAACGCAGGAGAGTTGCCAGGATAGCTCCAGCTCCATCTTCTCTCTTTCCTCTCCCCTTCTTCAAACCCAGAACCCCAGAGTCGAGTTCCTGGACAGGGTCCCGCTGCCTCTCCAGACCAGGGCTCGTCCCCGTCAGCAGACACGGATTCATTATTGGGTATTTTTCTACCCGATCTTTTACTCCCCCAACGCTATTTTCTTAGCATTCTGGGAGAGGACTTACCTACGTGCTGTGTTCCTCAGGCTTCTGCCTGCTCTTAACGGTCCCCTTTAGGTCCCTTAGCCCCTCAGATATTCCCTAGAGTCTGCTGTTCCCCCATGAACCCTCCCCTTGCTGCTTTAGCCCGTTTTCCCTCCGTGGGCCTCAAAAGAGAAGACTTCCTGAGTTCCCCTTGCAATGACCCTCCTTGGGCTCAGAGAACATCGTTGGGATGCAGAGCATCGGGTTTGCACTGTCTGGCATTTTGTTCAGGATTCGTCTTTAAAGTGATTTGGCATCTCCAAAATGCCTTCCTCCCTTTTTAAATAGTGAGATGTAATGGGGGGGGGGTGCAGACTTGGGGATTAAAGAGGCTGCGCTTGAATCCCAACCCCGCCACTTCCTAGATCGGGTCACAAGACCTCTCTGAGGCTCCGTGTCCTCTCAGTAAAATTGTCCTAATAGGAGTGATTTTTATCCTAATGGTGCCGTTCCCTAGCAGGGGTGAAGTCGGAGAACAAGTTAAAACAAGAAGGGGTCACATATGTCAGGTAGTCCAGCTTTCCCATTTTACAGATATGGGAGTTGAGGCCCACAGAGGGAGGTGACTTACCCAAGGTCACACTCCTCAAGGTTGCCCAGGTAATGGAAGAGCTGGGGCTAGAACTGCCAGGCCAATGTGCTGCCTGTGATAGTTGTTGCTCACTGGCTCTGCTCCCCTTCTCTGTAGACAGAAGACTTAAACAGGAGAGGAGAGGACGTGGGTTCTAGCAGCAATTGAGCCTGGACAAAACAGCCATCGAGGCCATATGAGGGGAGCAGCCGGGTCAGGACTCACCTCTAGGCCTGAGTTCAGGTCTTACCCTAGCCCATCTGTTTTAAACTGTCTCCAAGGCAGTTTAGTTTGGCACTGGGACAGATCCCCAGGATGGGGGACAGGTGGAGGGCAGGGGACACCGGGTCATGAAGGGCTTACTTGCCTTTTAGGACATGTGTTTGTATCATAGCAACAGGGAGCCAGTGAGGACTTCAGGGTAAGTGGCATGACTGGAGTGGCACCTGGGAGGACCACTATGGCCACTGCGGGGAGGAGGGGAGGGGGGAGGAGCCGTCTGAAAGCAGGGCACCAGGAAAGGTTGCAGCAGCCCAGAACATACCTCCTTGTGGCTGAAACCAGGGTGGCAGAGGTAGGACAGAGAACCGGAGAGAAGTGACAGATACCAAGCGAGTGACTGGATGTGGGGATGTCAAGGTACAAGAGCTGATAAAGACTCCCAGGTTTTTACTCTGGGCAACAAGGCGAAAGGTGGCATCTCTCCCAACAAGGGGAACGTGAGGGAGAAACAGGCCAAGGAAGTGGGGCTGATGACAGAGGCCCGGGCTGAAGACAGAGCCTCCCACCCCCACCCCATCAGCGGTGGGCAGTGGGGGGGAGGTAGCTGGCTTCGGAGCACAGGCCCTTTGCTCCTGAGTGACCTGACCCAGACCGGGCTTATGGGACTGAGCTGGTTGCCTCCGTGAACAATTGGGGGCTCCATGCAGAGGGGAGCCCCCTGAGGCGTTGGTGTAGAACAGGAATGGTCCTTGCAGGTGGGAGGTGGAGGCAGTGTACCGACATCCAGGTCTGGGCAACCTGAGTGAACGACCACAGCCTCAGGAAGGGTTCTGAGTCAGAAAAGCCCAGAGACACGGTGACAGAGAGCGTCCTCCTCCAGGAGCTGAAAGGACAGGTGGTCCAGGGGCCTGGAACGCAAGAGCACCATCAGCCTCTCCCACTTCCATCCCATGGTGGCCACGCGGAGAGGATCTGCTGACAGCTACCAGGTCTGCTCCGGGACGCGCGCTGTTCTCAGCACCTGCTCCAGCCACACACTACAATGAGGTGAGGAGCTGAGTCACCGCGCTAGAACCCCGCGAGCCTGCCAGAGGGCCCCTGGCCTGCCGGCCCCGCGTTGTCCTGGAGCCACACTCTGCCAGTGGGTGTATCAGAGGTCTCCCAGTGAGACAACCAGCAAGTGCCTGGCACAGAGCAGCAGCTCCCAAATAGGAGGGAGGGCCACCCCTTTCGCCATTCCTCAACAGATTCTTTTGTCTGGCCAAGAGTCACAGGAGAGGGGACGAGGGTGGAGCTGCTAACTCAGGACAGGAGCCCAGGCCCCGGTCTCTGCACAGGAGTTCCTTAGAGGCCCCTGGAGTTCATCTTAGGGGCTGCTTGGAGGAGGCAGCCCTTGGGGAAGTGGGGGGCTGGAATAGCTGCTCATTCCACTTCCAGGGGAAGTCCTCTGACATCAGTCATGAGGCACACCGGCAGGGCACCTCCATGACAGCAGCAATGACAATCACAAGAACAATGACTCTTCCGCACGGACCAGGTGTCTGCTTATTCAAGCACAGTACATGGTCTCTCCTCTGATCCTAACCGATGAGATTTTAATACACACTAATAATGAATGGCAGCTTCCTTCCTTCTGCCCTCCCTCCCTCCCAGTCTCTCTTTTCAAATCCTGTGAGGCAAGGGGGTGGGAGGGGCAATATTATCTTTCTTATTTTACAACTAAATTGTGGCACAGAAAGGTCAAGTGAGTGGCCTTGGGTCACACAGCCCTGCATGCTGAGACTAAAGCCCAGGCTGCAACCCTGGTTGGATGTTCTGCCCTGTATGCCCTGTGCCAGGGTGAGGGGTCCTCGGCCCTGCAGAGGGCCCTACAGGGAAGGGCACGGAGCAGGGCCTTCACCTCTGGACCTTGTGCCACCCCTCGACTCCCTTGGTGTGGCCAGCTCACCACCACCAATGCCAACACCCTGCTGAAGCAGACCTCCACTGGAGGTACAGATAAGTGTCTGTAAGCTCTGCCAGGCTCCATCCACGTTCCTCAGACCAGCGATTGGGCCCAGAGGCCTGGCCCCAGCTAGCAGCGAAAGCGGGCAGCAGAATGCAGCGGTGATGTGAGCTGTCAGATGGTCTTGAGTTCCGTCCCGGGCTCACCACTTTAATTCCCCTGGACAGCGACTTGTCCTCTTTGGGCTCCAATATCGGCAAGTGCAAGATGGAGATAATGGCACGCTTCCCACAGGGCGCTTGCGGGGATGAAGCCACAGGGCTTATGGAAAGCTGTCCGCCCAGGGCCAGGGCTTATACTCCACACTTCCCCGTCCTGCTTCCTGTGCACCAGTGCTGCCACAGCCCAGCGGGCACGCATCAGCAGAGGGGCCCCAAAGAAGTGGCCCCTGAGAAGGGAGCTCAGGCATCATCTGCATTCATAAATTGTGGTGGGAAGGGAAGCCAGGGTGGCTCAGCAGGTTAAGTGCTCACTTTGCAGCCCTGGGGACAGAGGATCGAATCCCGGCCCCTGCCCGTGTGGACCCATATGCTGAACTGGGTGTGCTTCCCATGCGGGAGGCCCCCAGTTTGGTTCTTGCCCCACTGGTTCAGCCCCTGGCTCGAGGGGACCTGCCTCGCATGCAGGAGGCCCCCAGTCCAACTCCTGCCCTACACGGCCCCCGCCCACCTGTGTGGAACAAAACCATGTGGAAAACTGATGATGTGCAACTGTGGAGACTGCTCTGGGCCCTCCCCCTTCTCTCTGTCTCTGTCAAAAACAATAAAATAAATCTAAAAAAACATTGTGGTGGGAAGAACTGAGAGACCCTGGCTCCTGCAGCTGCGGTGACTGTGGTCACAGAGCACAGGAACCAACAACCCCCCTGCGTTGGGCAGGGCACTCACGGTGAGGGTCACCAGTCTTCCCTCTGCCAAAGATAAGGCATGGCCCCCAAACAGGAGAGGGGCTGAAGGGGGAGGGCGTGGGTGGGGGCTTCACACCCCCCACCCCATGAAGACATGGCCGGGATTTCCAGCTCTTCTTTTGTGGCCAGAAATAGGAAATGGTGTCGCTCTAGGGCTGGGGAGCGAGCTCACTGTGGGTAAACCCCGGGCTCCGTAGAACTCATTTAGTCCTTACCACCCTGTGCACTCGTTTTGCTGTCCCTCTCAACGCATTAGGAAGCAGAGCCTCAGAGAGTTCAAACAAAACACTCAGATTCACGAGTGTCAGAGCTCGAGCCTGGCGGTGGATTTTTCTCACAGCCCTGCCAGACCCAAAGCTACCTTTCCCTGCAGAGCCACAGCCTCTGCTCCTGAACAGCCGCTTCCCTTCCCTTCCTAGTTCATTCCTTTTTGGTTGTTGTTCACACTTAGATCATGCTTTAAAGGGGGGAGGGGAGATGACATACCCCGAGGCCAATCACATGGAACAGGGATGAAAACCTGGCCTGGGGGCTCAGGGGGTGTGTCCTAGAGTATCAAGGTCTCCATTCAAGTCCCGGAGCCGGCACTAGTGACTTTGGGCAGGTTGCTTCTCCTCTCTCTGCCTCCGTTTCCTTGTCCCTGAAATGGTGCTGCTGTAGAAACTACTAGAGCTGAGGATTAAATGTCCCACTGGGCTAGACGTGCGTAGCACAGTGTCTAACACAGGGCAAGCACATGTCACCGATTAGCACGATTAGTAATTCTCCTTCAAGAGTGTTCCTCTGTCCGCAGCTTTTGTTTTAACAAAGGAACACAAAACACATAGATGGGATCACATGGTAAAATTATGGGGAATTCGATTGACATGAGGACCCGCTGTGGGTAGAACGAGGAGCCCTGTGGTGCTGGTCGGGGGGCCTTTGGAAGGTGGAGTGGGGTTCCGGAAGAGAGTTTGGTGACAGAGACAGAGGCGGGAATGGCTGAGCCGTCAGGGAAAGTGAGGGCTGGGCAAGCTCAGAAGCATACGGACTGGGACAACGAAAACCTGGCGGCTGGTCCCGTTGAAAAACAGCCAAAAGCTCAGCTGGAGGGTGGGGGGTGGGCTGGGGGGTTGTGAGAACAGTGTCAGAGGGAAACAGCGGAGAAACCATCATTGGCAGAGTATCCCCTGGGCACTCAACTCTACATAAACAGCTTCATCCTCACCACAGCCGGCGAGGTGTCCTCATTTCTCAGCTGAGGACACTCAGGTTCAGAGACCAGAATTCATGTGCCTAGGGACTGGCAGGGATCCCAACGCCCAGGCCACACTTCTGCCAGCACATTGACCACCAGCTTCAAGGGGCCGAAAGCCCACCAGCCCTCCCTTGTCGCCAGGCCCCCCTGCAGCTCTGGGTAGACTTCTGGCCTGAAACGCCAGAATCCCACAGAGCTGGGCCTCCTGGGTTCCCTCACAAGCTGCAGACCCTGAGAGGAGGCTCCCTGAGCAAGGAGGGTCCAGCAGGAGCCTCCCGGGACCGCGGCCCCTCCCATCGCAGGGGGATGCGGACGGGGGTCTGGACAACAGAACACGCAGGGGTTGGGGTGCTTGGGTGGCTCCCAAGAGCACCCTGAGCCCTCTCGGATCCCCACCCCCACACATTTCAGGCTCCCACCCACATTCTTCCAAACGCAAAGCGCATCTCTGAGGCCACCCCAGGGTGCTCTGAGCGGCGTGCCGGGTCCAGCGGGCTTCAGGTCTGTGAGGGGCCCCTGCCCTGGGGCCTTTGCTGCCCCGGCCCTTGCGGGAGGGGTCCGGAGGCCCGCTCTGCAGTGCGGCCGGTCCCTGGGGCTCCTCCGGGCGGGGGCACGTTTCCGCCACGCCGCGGCCCGCACCTGCTGCATTTCCGCGCGCGAAGCCAGAGCTGTGGCCGGGTAAGAGGCAGCCCGGGAGCCCGGCCTGGAGGAGGGGGCGCGCGGCGCGCGGGCCCCGGGAGTGGGGCTGCCACATCGCAATGATGGCAACACCTCCCCGCCCTGGGGCCCGGGGTAGCGCCCATCCATGGCTTCCTCCTCGTCGACTTCACCCTGTTGGCAGGAGCCCCTCCTGACCGCCGCACCTCTGCCCCCGGCCCCCCGGCCCCGGCAGCACCCCGCCGCGCTCGCCACGAGGTTCTGGTCCGCGCGCGGGGCTGTGCCCAGGAGCGGGTGTCCTCCTCGGGGCGGGGGCCGAGGCCCGCGCGGGGTGGCGCCCCGCCGGCCCCTTTAAGCCGAGCTCGCGGCCGGGCCAGGTGCGGCGCTGCGTGGCGCGGTGCGGCGCGGTGCGGCTGCGGGCGGCGGCCGGGCGCTCCGTACGCGCCGCCCGCGGGACTGCAGAGCCGGCTCCCGGCTCAGCCCGCACCCCGCCGCCGCTCGCGGCCGCCCGGGAACATGGAGGCTCGTGGAGAAGCGTAAGTCGGTGTCGGGGTGCTGGGCCGCGCGGGCTGCTTGCCCGGGCCGGGCTGCGCGGTACCGGGCGGAGCAGCCTGCGGCGCGGCGGGCTGCAGCGGGCGACGGGGTTTGGGGCTGGCGCCCTGCGGGAGAAGAGGGCGCCGAACGGGCTCGGAGACCCCCCGGGCTGCGCGCGGCACCGGGCGGGGGGCGCAGCGAGGAGCCGGTGGGTGGCGGGCGGTGCAGCGGGCAGCGTAACCATGTCTGGTGAAGAGCGCCGGGTGCTGGGACCCGAATCCCTTGGACGGCTGGGCTGCAGGCGCCCCTCGGGCTCAGAATCTAAACAGCTTTGCGGCGGCCGAGGGCTTTTCCGCTTCCCTGGGGCCGCGCGCCGCCGCGGAGCCCCCGCGCTCCAGAGGAAGCTGGGATCTGGGGCAGCCGCCCGCTCCCCACCCCCAGGCTTCAGGCGCCAGTGTTTTCGGGTGCAGATGGAGCCTCGGTGGTCCCTAGGCTGGACCTCAGGGGCCAAAGAGCTGGGCTGCGCGCGGGCCTGCAGCGAGAGCCCCCCCCACCCAGCTGCACCGGGCAGGAGGGGGTTAAGGTCGCGCTGACAGCCGCGACCAGCCGGTGGGTCTGGGCCGCCCGCGGAGGCGCGCCCCGGGGAATCCCGGTCAGAGCCCCCGGGGCGATGGGGACAGGACCTGGACCCTCCCCACGCCGGGGTCGGTAGGATGGAGCCGGCAGGGGTCCAGCTCGGAAGCCCGGCTTCCTCCCGGCTTTCCTCTCGCTGCTGCCAAGCGCCTGGCAGCCAAGCTGGCTGGGCGGCCGGTCTGCACTCCCTGCGGAGCAGATGGCAGAGATGTGTTCTTGGGGAGAAGTCGGTGGTTGAGTACCTGCCCAGTTCAAATGCCACTGGCCCGAGGGAGGCCTGCAGCCTAGGGATCCCCAAGGGAGAGGACGTCCTGGGCCCAGCAAGCCAGCTTTATGGAGTGGACTGTCTGTGTAGTCTCCCTAATGGGCGCTGAAGGCGTGTGTGCTGGGAGGGGTCAGGGGGACGCTCCTTCCTCCAGGACCTTGAGGAGGTCAGCATTTGCAGTACGCTGCAGTGTAGGAAACCCTCTCTCACAAGATGCTGTGTCCTGACCTGGGGGTGGGAGGGCTTTGCCCAGAGGCCCTCCTGCTGGCTGCTGAGGATCAACAGGGGATCTGGCTCGGGAGAGGCCCCTGGAGGAGACAGGCCCAGCCAAGCCTGAAGGCTGGTTCCCTGGGAGAAAACGCTTCCAGCTGATGGAAGCCTGCCCAGAGGAGGCTGGGAGGCTGAGGGTAGTCTCAGATGTGACAGCAGAATGGAAGGGAAGCTGCCGGAGCCCTCCTAAATCTTGGCACCGGCTGCCCGAAAGCCCTGGTTCCACCTGGCTGCCGTTTTTTCCAGGCATCGTCACACCTCCTGAGGACAGCGGGGAGGACTCCAGTTTTTGCTGACCTTTGCATCTCCATCTCCTTCCTCCCAAAGGCTCCAGACTCAAGCTCAGCTGTCCTGGAGTCCTGCGTGGCCCTGATCAGGCCCCGCTCTGGCCCTGCCACCCAGCTCAGCCCGGGGGCGCCCCTCCAGGACCTGGAGCCTGCCCTCCTGCCCGGAATGACTCACCATTATTTCTAGCCCAAGTGTGAAGGCATGATGGGGAGTCAAGCCGCCTGTCTGTGGAGCTCACGGCCCCTTGGCATTTGATCAGCTCTGCAAGGAGGAGAACTTCAGATCCCTGCTAGGTAAATCAATCCGTCATTTAGTAACAGCCATGTATAGACTCATTGCCGTGGGGGCCAGACCCAGGATTCACCTCCCAGGGTGCCGGTATCTGCAAGACATTGCTTGGGTATTTGAGGGAGGGCTCCCTTCCAGCTTCTAGTGAGGGGTGATGCTCCATGAAGCCCGGGCAGTGCCCAGGGGGCCTGGATCCCCACCCTCCTCCAGTGCGGGGCATTCTGGACAGACTGCCACCGACTTCCCTGTCATCCCCAGCCAGGCGAGGAGGTGAAAGTAACTTGTGCTTTTTGGTCATGTTTCTGAACGCTTGCCTGAGAGATGGGAGTCTCACACGGGCAACTCAGGTCGGGCTGCCAACGCGGAGTGGCCTCACCTCATTAACTGCCTTGTCTTTCAGCCACGCAGAAGGCTCTCCAGCTCTCCAAGAGACCCCGGGGCTCTCTGTGGGAGCCCAAGCCCATGCTCCTGAGTTTCCTGGGGCCGTCGTCAGCACCCTGAGTTCCCTGCTGCCAGGCAGCTGGAAGGCGTGGCGTGAGGCCACCTCTCTCAGTCCCAATAATGACAGTGGCCACCGGAGACCCAGCGGACGAGGCTGCTGCCCTCCCTGGGCACCCACAGGACACTTACGACCCAGAGGCCGACCACGAGTGCTGTGAGAGGGTCGTCATCAACATCTCGGGGCTGCGGTTCGAGACACAGCTCAAGACCTTGGCCCAGTTTCCAGAGACCCTCTTAGGGGACCCGAAGAAGCGGATGAGGTACTTTGACCCCCTTCGAAATGAGTACTTTTTCGATCGGAACCGCCCCAGCTTTGATGCCATTTTGTACTACTACCAGTCTGGCGGCCGGCTGAGGCGACCCGTGAACGTGCCCTTAGACATATTCTCTGAAGAAATTCGGTTTTATGAGCTGGGAGAAGAAGCGATGGAGATGTTTCGGGAAGACGAAGGCTACATCAAAGAGGAAGAGCGGCCTCTGCCTGAGAATGAGTTTCAGAGACAGGTGTGGCTTCTCTTCGAATACCCGGAGAGCTCAGGGCCTGCCCGGATTATAGCGATCGTGTCCGTCATGGTGATCTTGATCTCCATCGTCAGCTTCTGCCTGGAAACGTTGCCCATATTCCGGGACGAGAATGAAGACATGCACGGCGGGGGGGTGACCTTCCACACCTATTCCAACAGCACCATTGGCTACCAGCAGTCGACATCCTTCACGGATCCTTTCTTCATCGTCGAGACCCTCTGTATCATCTGGTTCTCCTTCGAATTCCTGGTGAGGTTCTTTGCCTGTCCCAGCAAAGCTGGCTTCTTCACCAACATCATGAACATCATTGACATTGTGGCCATCATCCCTTACTTCATCACCCTGGGGACGGAGCTGGCCGAGAAGCCAGAGGATGCCCAGCAGGGCCAGCAGGCCATGTCCCTGGCCATCCTCCGTGTCATCCGGTTGGTAAGAGTCTTTAGGATTTTCAAGTTGTCCAGACACTCCAAAGGCCTCCAGATCCTAGGGCAGACCCTCAAAGCCAGCATGAGGGAATTGGGCCTCCTGATATTCTTCCTCTTCATTGGGGTCATCCTGTTCTCTAGCGCTGTCTATTTCGCCGAGGCCGATGAGCAGGCTTCCCAGTTCCCCAGCATCCCGGATGCCTTCTGGTGGGCAGTCGTCTCCATGACAACTGTAGGCTATGGAGACATGGTCCCGACTACCATTGGGGGCAAGATCGTGGGTTCTCTATGTGCAATTGCAGGTGTGTTAACCATTGCCTTACCGGTCCCCGTCATAGTGTCCAATTTCAACTACTTCTACCACCGGGAGACAGAGGGCGAGGAGCAGGCCCAGTACTTGCAAGTGACGAGCTGTCCAAAGATCCCATCCTCCCCTGACCTAAAGAAAAGTAGAAGTGCCTCTACCATTAGTAAGTCTGACTACATGGAGATCCAGGAGGGGGTAAACAACAGTAACGAGGACTTTAGAGAGGAGAACTTGAAAACCGCCAACTGCACTTTGGCTAATACAAACTATGTGAATATTACCAAAATGTTAACCGATGTCTGATTGAAACCTATTAACATACAGCTCACCGGAACTAATGCAGACATTGCATAATAGCCTGCAGTGTAGTCAGTGTGTTCTACAGTGTGTATCTGGTCCTGCATGGAAAGCAATAGTCGTGCAAGTGACTTTCGATCTTTTGATTTTTGATTTAGAACACAGAATTACTATCCGTGGCTTTCATGCGAATCTTCATCACTGGCTTAGGGGTTTCCAAAGATGGGAGTCACCTATGGAGCCAGGACTGTGAGGCCACCTCGTAGCACCTACGTAACCCACCCCATCAGCACCACCCTTCCTTCCCATTAAATGCACACAGCACCCCCCACCCATCTGAGTCCACCGTCCTCTTCACAGAGGAAGAACCACGGTGGCTTAGCTTTAAAGAGCTGGAAGTTAGTCGAAAGGTCATTCCCATTTTTGCATTGGAAAGAACACACCATCCTATGTGTTGGAATTCCTTTCTGTGTCACAAGCTGGGGTTTGTGAACGACAGTTGCCAAGTAGCTGCTTTGGAGGCTCGTGTTTCGTAACGGAAAATGCTGCATTTGGTTTTTTCTCTGCAGTGTCGATGTGAGGGAAGCCCCGGGGGAGGAACCATTAGTATGACCGACTGTGAGTTGTCAAGTTTCACATTTGTCCCCTTAGGCCTATTGGGAGAGGCCAGCAAACCCAGGGACCTCTCAGCTTCAGCTCTCGCCATTGTCGCAGGCTTCGGGGTCACGCCACCACGTCCGCCTCCTGAGTTACACAGGAGTTTGCAGACCTCCGCTTTCCTAGCGCTGTGACCCAGCTCTCCTGACACTGCAGTGAAATCTTCCAGTGATGCAATCGAGCTGCATGGGTGTCTGTTGCATGAATCTCAATATTTAAAACAGGAGATAACCTATTTTCTTAGTAGCCTACACAGTATTCATAGTTAAAGTATTAATAGCCTAGGAATGGCACGGAACTAAGGTCTCCCCCCCCCCCCCCCACCCCATCTGAAAACAAAAGCCCTCACTTGGGAGAAAAAAATAGACTATTTGGACTGGGGACCCCAAACTTCTGGCCCTCCGTCCCACCTCACTCCTGTTCTTCCAAATGGGGGCCCAGACCTCTCAAAGCCAGGAGGGTGAGCGTCGAAACACCTCCCATGGCTGCACCTTAGAAACGAACCGAGCCATGCGCGTGACTGCATAGCTGACCAGGAAGGCAGACCTGAGGACCCAGTGTATATAAATATATGAGTGTCTCCCTCACCAGTTCCTCTGCCTAACTAGCTATAGAAAAAAGATTGCATTTGAGCCTTGTATAAGCTTATGCAATATTTTGGACACAGGGCAATTTATGCATGTATTTGACTATGTGCACTACATGTATGTATATGTACACATATACATGCACGTGTGTGTATGTTTATATGCACACACACACACACATGTTCATTCTCTAGAGTTCAGGTTCAGAAGCAAATCCACTGCTTGGTGGGTTGGTTATCTAAGAGGCCTAATGGGTTAATTGATCTCATCGGTAACCTCGCTGGGCCTGGGTTTGCTGTCCTGGTCTCAAGCCGCTCCAGTCTCCATGGATTCTTAGCCGTTAGAACTCTCTTTCTGCCCTCCATGTGCTGCGGCTTCAGTTTCCCACAGCTGAAGCTTGTCTTACCGAGTGCACAAGGGCCCTCGGGCCCTCACAGCTCCAGTGGTCCGGGGCCAGCCCCACCCCAGGCCTCCTTGAGACTGTCCCTCTTGTTAACCATCAACATTGTCCCCTTGCCCCACCCCGTTTGGTTTGGATTGTCATCCAGCTCCGCCTCAGTCACTTTCGTGATCCTTTTCCCTAATGGGCCAGAGCAGATCCCCTGCTTTGAAACCAAGGACACCAAGGAGGAGGGCTTCTGGGGACCGAGTTCCACAGGTCTGGACTTAAAGGGAGCCTCCTCCACGTGGAAATTCCTGAAGTCCAGGACCCAGGGGCGGAGTCCCTAGGCCTAGATGATCTGCAGGCATCACTTTGATAGACAGGCTCAAATGCTCTCCCCATTAAACTGGCAACAGGGCGGGTAGCGAGTCAGTCCTCCGTGCCCAGAGCAGGTGGAGGGTAGAGCTCTGCACAGCCTACGGGTAGGGGTCAGGCTGACCCTGGACAGGGGTGAGGTGCGGAGGCTTTGCCTCACAGCCTGGGCTTCTTTGCCTTTCAACATAATAGCTGACACTTCCCAAATACAGTGAGTGGGCCTGGGGGCTGCCCAATCACGGCTCCGGCCCTGGCCTCACTGTTGGCTATTTAGCACCTACAGTTACCTTGGGGGTGGGGCACCAGCTCAGGGTGCTAGGCCCAGGGTGCTCATTAGTTCCTGGTCACCCACATCCCCAGGTGTCTGCAGGGCATCCCAGGCCCAGCGCCAAGCCTGTGTGATTGTCTTCCTCTCCTTCCTGGGAGGCGGTGCTGAATTTCCATGACTTGGGGTGGGAGGGACCTCGACCTTGGGAAAAGAGATGGAAAAATGTGACCTAGGCCACACCTAAGGCCTAGGTCAGGGCCTGTGTCCTTGACCTGGGACTATAAAAGTTCACACAAACAGGCACACATGCATGAACACCCACCACAAAAGAGATACAAACACTGTTGCCATACACAAAGATACAACATGCAACACACGTGCAAAATACACAGAGGCCAAGTTACTGAAAAGGGCATACCCAGAAGGTATAGGGTTAAACCCATATCTAAAATACGCACATCTAGCAGACATAAAACATGCTCACCAACACAGGACACACACAGAAGACCTACATACACCGCATCCAAAGACACAGCCTGCAAACTACACGAAACCTACACGAGCACCAGGAGTCTACATACAAAATACACAAAGGATGCTTTACTGTTGTTTAGTCTGCACACAAAATACAGACAGCTCAATTTATACACACAATGCATTTACTCCTACAAGGCACATAAAATACAGCACACACACCCAAGAATGTGCACGATACTTGCGAAAGGCGTACATGTGCTCAAACCCATAGCTCTGCCCCCAGAGCTACAGATCAATAGGCCCAAATAGATCAGAGTTAATCGCCTTCCCCTAGCCTGCACCTATACCCCTCAGTATCCCTCAAGAAGTCTTCTCCCCTAGTCTCTTCTTTTTCTTTCACACCCAGGTCTCACAGAAGTAAACCCCAAGGTTTCAAGCAGAAAGACGGGCCCCTGTTGTTAAGCAGATCTCTGATTAAGATTGGGAATCTCCTTGGGTTTCTACCCATTCCCCTTCCTCCCACCAGAAACCTGGGTGCAGAATGTGGCCGCACCTGGGACAGCTGGAGGGTTATTAATACACACCAGGTTGCCACGCCCTTTCCTTCAAGGCCAGGCCTCGCGGAGAACCCAGTAGCCCGGGCTCCCCTGCTCCCAGCCCCGGAGGTCTCTGCGTTCAGACCCCTTCAAAGCCGTGAGGCCTGCAGGACTCAGAACCAAAGTGAAGATGCCCCCGACATTCTCTCAGGCCACAGACCTTATAGTCCCTTCATCCCCAGAGGCCGGGTCTGAGAGTGGAGTCCCCATACAGGTTTCTCTCGTAAAAAGGGGTCATCTTCACTTGCTGTGGCATCTCATTGGTGTTCAATCCCAGGCATGCTCCGCCCCCTCTCCGGGGCTCCACCTGATTGGGTGGGTGCCCTGCCTCCCATCCAATTGCTGCGCCTCGAGGAAACGCACACCCATTCAGCTTAAGTCAAACAAAATTACCGGTAAGGATATAAACGTAATGCTACGCAAGCAAATGACAATTTTTAAAGGGCCTGATTTTTACCCTATATTCTAAGGCCCGATTTAAATGCTTTGTGAGATTACTCAGTGTTTCGTATTATCCGCGGAGCTGGTTCTTCCCACTTGTAGGACTGAGAGCTGGGTACGTTCTGGAAGTTGGGTGTTGAAGTCAGGTGTCAGGTCAGGTATCAAGGTCGCGACTCCTGCAGCCATCCCACGTGTGTCCCCTGCTTCCCTCCTGAAGATGGTCCCAGCTCACCGTCTCCATGGAGGAAGCAACATTGGCAAATGGACAAGTGGGACCCACTTTGCACATTCAGTGCAACATGCTGGCCTTTTAGGCGTTTCCAAGTCAAGATAGCAGTTTCCCCTTTAGCTTCAGCAGGTGCCTCCGTGGACTCAAGCTCTTGATGAAGTTGGAGTCTAGAGGAGGCAAGAGAAAGAGGTCCAGGAAAGTTGGGGGGTGGGAGGGGTGGGTGTTATGAGGAAGAGAGGGTAGCTGAGCTGGTCGGATTTCAGAGTCAGCTTTTCAGGAGCCTGAATTTAATTAAGGCCATAATTAAGGCTCAGTACCTCCTGAAGCTTCTGAGGTATTTGACACTCCTCCTTCCTCTCTGCTTGCCTCTGTCCCTCTCAGCTGGGCATCTGAGGATGGAGGAGGCATGTCACCAGGAGGTGGGCCTTTTATAGGGGGACCCCCAGGGGAGTGTGCCTCCGGGCCCCATTGGGGGGTGGAAAGCTCTCCCATGAAGGCCTTGTTGTCCTGAGCCCCCAGCCTGGGAGCTCACGAGGCTGCCCATGAGGGGAGGGCTGTAGGACCTGCTTGGCTTACCTGCTCGTCTTACCTGCTCTTTCTGGATCTCTCCATAGTAGTGAGGTCTCCGGCCATCTGACTTCCTCATGGTCATCTGTAAAATGTCAGTGCCAACCCCTGTTGAGAAAGAGCAGTGCCCTCCGAAGGTTCTCAGGCTGGGGGTTCAGCGCTGCCCACGGGAAGAGAGAAGAGAGGTGGAGTCTGATTCCCCAAAGGAAACTATAGGACAGTGTGCAAGTTGCACGTGAGGGTGGCACCCTACTCCCCACGACAGACAGGAGGAGCACAGTGCTTTGAACTGTTAACCCAGGTGAGGGGACGGGGAGCCCTGCTCCAGTCCCAGCTCCCCTGGGGCGCCCTCATCTGGGTGATGGCTGCTTGGGCTGGTTCACATAGGCTGTAGTGTTCAGGGTGCTCCTTGGGGACACAATAAGGTTCCCCCAGCCTTGGCCAAGTGTCCATTGCCAGGCTTGAATGCATGACCTTAACCTTGTTAAAAGCATTAGACATCTGAGCCAACTGGCAGGGCACTGGATGCAGGAAGGTGTCTTGCTGACTGTTGGGATCTCCTCAGATTTGGCCCTTGCTGAGACCAGCCTGCTCCCCCATCAGAGCAGGAGGCAGGGACATGTGAGGTGGGGGAGCCCCAAGAAGCTGGGGTGGGGGGGGTCCCGTGGGGGGGTGTCTCTCCCTCAAACAATCCAGTTCCCTTGTCCCTTCCTTTTTGCTTCCCTTCCTACCAAAGCTCGGATCCATCTCTCATAGTTTGTGTTTCAATATTTTTAAAGAGGAAAAGTGCAATAAAATAACTAGTGACTGTTTTCTTTAGCAATAGCTACTTCAAAATCTTGTTCTCAGGACTGAAAAGCGATAGTACCTGGATCATCAGACAATGCCCTTGGCTTCTGGGCATTAGCTCACTGTCTTCCTAGCTCCCTCTTCTCCCCACATATTCAGGTGACTCCCGGGCCGAGGCTCTGTCCCTCCCGGAATGTGAATGTGCTGAGGTACAAGGTCTGCATGAGGAAGGTCCAAGAGGCTTTCTCACTGCCTCCTTCCCACGTGTGTGCGTGTGTGTGTGTGTGTGTGAGTGCACACTGTCCCTCTGTCCCTCCTGCCTCCCCCTTTCTGTCTGCTTTCCCACGGCATTCTCACAGCCTCTAGGAACTGAAACCTTGAGCTCCAGTGCCCTCCGGGCAGCGCCTCTTGTTGCCTCTCAGCCAGTCTGCCAGGGTGTAATGGAAGCTCGCAGGAGAGCGCTTGCCATAGATCAGCAGAGAGCCTCCTGAGCCTTAGAGGAGGTCATTTGCAGGCACTCAAAGCCATTACTTGATCCATTTGTTTCCTCTCCTCCCTAGGGCAATGGATGCTGGGGGAATCTGGCCTGGAGGCTTGCACCTGGTATGGGGAGCCGGGCAGATTTGGGGAACTGCCCTCTGGCTGTCCTTCCAAATAAGCTGACTTTGATGAACCAAAGGGACTCACTCCATGAGGCTATGGAGGGGAACAAGTTATTGTGGGTAGAGGTCTACAGGGATAGAAATGTGGGTGGTTAGGATATGGCAGTGGTCGGCAAGCTGTGGCTCGCGAGCCACAGTTTGCCGACCACTGGATATGGCATTAGTAACAGAAAGGACTCCACCACCCACTATGTGTGTGCAGTTGCACAAGTCCCCCTTCCTGAAAAAAAAAAAAATTGTGAGGTTAGATATTCAGACTGGACAATCAGGGCGGCTGGCAACCCCAGGGTCTCGTTCCAATCCTTTCCAACCTATCTTTCTGCTCTGTACACGTGCGTACAGCAAAACCTCAGTTAACCAATGGGGCAGGGGGTCGTCTGGGTAGGGGGAGGCCTGCTTGTGTTATAATTCTGCTTCTTTGAGTGAGAATGGAAAAACATGTTTGGGTTCAACCTTTGCTCTTGAAAAGAGAGACATGTCCTAGGTAGTTAATATAAACGTTTCTGCCTTACTTTGTAAGTCGACTGAAGAAGGCCTTGCATTGCTCAGGGTCGGCATTCTGAGCCTCAGAGCAGGTAGAGGAGACCGAAGAGACAGGCTGAATGTATGGGGGCTGCCAGGCGTGCCCGGGAGTTGGCTGTCTGGGCCTGTGGTGGCTCAGCAGACAATGTCCTGGCTGTCATTTGCCTCTTTCTAGTGAAAGTATAGTCAGAAAACGCAATTCGCGTTAGTCGAGGTTTTGGTTATTTGGTCCTGAATTAGCAGAGGTGTTTTCATATATACATATAACTGTGTATATAGATGTATGATATATGTATATATGTATACCATTGTTTTGAAAAGTAGACAGTTATACAGTGGCAGATCCCCGTAGCCTCACTAATGTGGAATACATTTGGCAATCCAAGAAATGAAATGAACTGCTTTGAATTTTTTAAATGGCCTTCCTTTCCATTCTTACCACCTCTCCAGTTCAGCTCTTTTTCTTCTGTGTAAGGACCTCTCTCTTGAAACTGGTTCTTTCTTAACAAAACCAGGCCCCAGATCTTCCCCTTCCCTCCCAGGTGGCTGCCTGACTCAGGGATAAAAGCGAAGCCTGATCTGAGGGCCAGGTGCTCAATCCTGAGTCCTGTCTGCTCTGGTGGGCTGTCACCTCAGCCCCAAGGACCGGAAGTTACTCCACGCTCTGGGGCTCTGGGGGAGGGGAAGCTGGAAGCCCTGGCAAAGCACTGATCAGTTTAGCGTCTTCTTTTTGCCGCTCGCTCGCGGTGCCCTGGAATTGAATTTTGGGAGACCGGAAAGTCATGTTTTTCTAAGGAATGTGTCTGCGCCATAGAAAGTGAGAAGTGTGGCAACCGCTGAAACGAACCAACCCGTTCTGCTGTTGATTGTGACCAAATCGAGGTTGTGGGTGTGGGCCGTAGAGCAGTTATAATTTAGTTGCCGTGTCTGAGATGCACCACACGCTCCTTTGCCATCTTGCCTGGCAGTGTCTGAGGCCCATGGGAGATGGTTCCAACCTTACCTCCTGAGTTTCACTGTGTGGGCTCTACCTGGACGGGGTGGGAGGGATTCCTCACTGGCATCTGGGTCAATGGAGGAGATTCAGGGGGGCCTGCCATCCCCCAACACTCCTCTCAGCCCTCCAATCTGGCCAAGCTGGTTGTGGTCAGATAGGAGCAGCCCATCGAGCAGACTGCGTGTGACCAGTTGGGGACAGGGGCAGCTGGGGCAGCCTGTCTGCATGGCCACTTCTTATACTGCGTGAACCTCAGCGTAGAAACAGAAGCGACTTTGTGTGCCTCCCTGCACTCCTAAAATAGCCAGATAGGTTCCAGATGAGTTTGCAGCTGAGGAGTCCTGCATCATTCATTGCACTGATGGATGCACAGGGCAGGTGTGGTTACATAACAATGTCGACAACTGCTGTCACATCCAGATCAGGGTGGGCAGTGGAGACGTGGCTGTGTGCTAGGACCTCCGCTAGCTACTCAGAGGACTCAGTTTGTGTCTCTCCTTGGTCCTCGTGAGAGGTCTCTAAGCCCTGCTTCTCCTGGAAAACAATTCCCTAGATACTGGCCGCCTCATTTGTCTGAGCGCATAAACACTCTGGGCTGCTAGAGAGAGCGAGGGGAGGAGCTGGGAGGAAGAGAATATTCAGGGGCTCACGTTGCTTCCAAACAATTGCCATGTCAACCGGTGGCATGACTGTCTTTTTAGCTTGTGAAGCTCGGGGCAAGGACAGGGACCTGCTGGGTGGGGTTGGAACGGAGCGAGCAGCCGCCGTCCAAGAAGTGGGGGACCGAAGCGGGCAGAGCGGCCTGGCTGGCTTTGGCAAGGCTGAGCGTCTGCTCCGGAGGGTCTGAACGTGTGCTTGCTCTTCACTTGCCCCAGTTCTGCCTTCACGTGGGATCCAGCGACCCAGTTTCCCTTTTGTTGTCGTGCTTGGACGATTCCTTCTTTTGAAGGGCCCCAAGAAGCTGGAAAGCCCCATGACCGAGCTCCAGCCTGCTGAGCAAACACTACCCCAGCCAACTTGGCCTCAGCTTGGGGTTCTGCACCCCAGCACCCCTTCTCCACCAAGGGCAAGCTTGGAACAGTCGGGATTAATGGTGCCAGCAATTAAGGAGGAATCTCTGGTTTCCACCGGGGACTAAACTGTAAGGCTCACGAGTGCTTTGCTGGACTCGTGTGCTTATGTGCTGATCTAGGCTGCCTCTGGGAGGGTTTATACATTATACACACACCCACAGATATAAGATGTGGAAATGGCCGCTCACGTACGCGCCTTCAGCACAGATTCTAATGAGGGTTCATACTGGCTTTCTGCGGCTTGTGCCTGACTCCTCAGCTGCCCTCCCATGTCCTGTCTCTAAGACTTGCTGAAATCTCACCGAGGAGAGGCAGATAAATAAACCTCCCGGGGATCCATAGGAGAAGGAACTCCAAAGCTGATGATAAAGCTTCTGAAGGATGATGCCGAAAGGGAACCGGGGTCTCCATGGTGATGAGAGGCTGGGGACCAATGGGAGCGGAGGGCGGAGCAGGACTTGTGGGAAGACCCGCGGGAGTTGGGAGTCCTTTAACTATTTGTTTGCTCCATGAGAATTTAGACACCAGCTATAACCACGTTGCACAGGATGTATAGATATTATCACGCTTGCTGACGTATTCTGGAAGCTTTCGGCCCCACCAACACTGCCCTGCGCAGGACATCTGCTGCTGAGAGTTCTTGTCAGTAGGGTCTGATATTTGTACATAGGTTATACATATATGTGTACATACGTGCCTCGATGAACATTGCCTGTCCACCTGGTCATGGGTGGACATAGACTTCCTAGAGCTCCACAGTCTTTTGTAAATACCAACACGAGTAAATAAGTGTATAAATATATATTCCTGAGGATTTATTTTAACATCATACTGTGTGAAATGAACAACAATAAAATAACATTTTTGTCAGACACTGAGCATGTCTACCTCCTTCCTTGCCTGACTGGAGTGCCGTCCCGACGTCACGCATGTGTGACATCACTCCAGTCCCTGCCGTGGTGAGGGGACCGCCAGGGAGCAGGGCGGGACCCGAGAGGGGCTGCCCTGGGCACCTCAGGGTCCATCTGGCCATGTGCTCCCCCACCCCGCCCCCCATGGTCCCCGCCTGCTCTTCCTGAGTCCATTGGGGGTGGGGCGCAGAAGCAGAGGATGGGGAGAGAAGGGGTGGGCTGCAGACCCCCGCCGGCATTGTATCTGTGCTTCTTGTGTCTCCTGTGGCCCTGGGGGACATGGGGTGGGGGCGGACAGCTCCAGCTGCACCCACCTTTGCAGGCCCTGTTCTCACATTGTCCCTGACTTCTGCCCAATCCTACTAGTACCCGGGGGTCTGGATCAACCGTACTGTCAACTATCACGTGTCAACTATCCCGGCTCCCTTTGCCTCTGCAGGAGGAGGGCCCTGGGTTTCCAGCCACACCCTGATGCGGCTGCTCACACACACACACACACACACACACACACACACACACACACACACACACACACACAGCTGAGGCATTTTCATCTGATTTCCTCTGAGGGCTAATATAGTCCGTAGCTGGACTCCCCAGCATGCAGGTGGCTCAAAAGTGGCCACGGTGTGGGGCATGACAACAGAGAAGTCCTTGCCCTCGGCCAACAGCAAGCACATGTCACCCCACGTGCCTCTCGTTAATGATCTCCAGTCAGACCAGCACCGTCTGCGGTGCTCTGCCCCTGGGACACTGACCAACGGAAGCAGCTGGCCTGCTCGCCCTCTCCCTCCCCAACCTCACCTTCAGCAGGGCCGGCTCTGGGCAGCAGGTCCTGAGGTGACAAGGGAGCAGTATGAAGAACAAGAACCATTTGCGACACCTGCTGCCGCAGGCACCTTTGCATAGCGGGCCTCTCCGCCAGCAGGAAGTGGAAACCAGGCAGCACCCAATAGAGCGCTCGGATTCTGCGGAACAGGCCGCAGCCCAAAGACGTGGGACCCTGGATCAGCCCCACTGCCTTCTCCTGCCTCCATGGAGCTGAGGGATGGGAGCTGGGGCATTTATCTGTCCCTGACTGTCTAGATTTTGTTTGGTAAATATGTCAAGGAGGACAGATGAAAGGGAATGGGGATGTGTGGAAGCTACCACATCAACGCCCTGTCCTTTTCTCCATTTGGGGGTGGCCAGGAGTGCAGTGCAGTCAGGAACAGACCACGCATGTGACGTGAGCACGCTGGACCCCTCCCTGCCTGGCCTGTGCATTCGCCACCACAAAAGCTGGATCCTGGGTGTTGCTTAGCTAGTCCCTCCCTGTGAAGAGAGGTGCTTGCTGAGGTGGGGTATGAGGGGAAAACCCACAGCATCCTGGGGCCAGGGTGGTGGGCAGGAGAGGGCAAAGCTGGACTGGAACAACTGAAAAACAAATGGACCCTAGGGAAGCCCAGCTCCATCACTCACCAGCTCTGAGGGTGGGCGTACTATTTATTCCATTCTCTTTGGGCCTCAGGTGTGTCGTGGCTATAAAAAGAAGCACAACGGCTCTTTGTCTTGTAAAGATTAAATATTGCCTGGCACACAGTGTGAGCCCAATAAAAGTAATGACTGCATCCTCTCTTGGGTTCCTATGCCCGAAAGATCCAAGTGGGCCAGGATACGTACTCAGAAATCTGAGATGTCAAAGTGGAAGGATTTTCAACTTCTTCTGGTCCGGGGCTTCCTGATCTGGGTTAAGAGGTACAAAAATTGACCTCGGGGGGTCTAGAAAACTCCTGAAATTACACATGACATGTCCGTGGCCCTACACGTTAAAATGATTGGTCAAATTCAGCCTCCTTGGGGATGCCAGGAGAGCTCAAGAAGCTGAGCACTTGCCTTGCAGCTGTGATGTCTGGGGATTGAATCCCGGCCCCAGAAGTGGCATCAGAAATCTGTGGATGGGAAAAGGCACCAATGCTGGGAAGAACTGTCTCACTCCCCACTTCAGCCCCTTGTCATTTCAGTGCCCACAGCAGCAGCCAGCAGAGCCCATCTGTCAGGACTTAGCATGCCCAGCGTCCTCGCTCCACCTGGGTCCAGATCTCTCAGCAGTACTGGTCCACGTCGGCCCCACCCCCTACCAGCCCCTCCTCAGTGTCCTTCCCACTCATGATGCTTCAGATGGTGGCTGTAGCTGCATGGAGGGGCTCTCCTCCTCCTCCCGCAAGGGTGAAGCACATTCAGGATGACCTGGGGTAAGACAGACACAAGTACACACATATGCGCAAGCACACTTGCGCACACAGCGTCAGAAAACCCTTCACAAAATCCTAGGACCAGGAGAAGCCGGGATGGCTCAGCAGGTTAAGTGCTCGCCTTGCAGCCCCAGGGTCCGAGGATCAAATCCCGGCCCCAGCCCATGGGGATCCATATGCTGAACTGGGGCGTGGCCCCCAGTTCAGTTCTCGCTGGGGCGAGCTTCCCAGGTGGGAGGCCCCGGTTCAGTCCCCAGCTCGCCAGGCTGGGCCTCCCATGCGGGAGGCCCCTAGCCCGGTTCCCGCCCTGCGGGGCCCCTGCCCACCTGTGTGGAATGAAACCATGTCGAAAACTGATGACGTGCAACTATGGAGACTGCTCTGGGCCCTCCCCCTTCTCTCTGTCTTTCTCGCTGTCAAAAACAATAAAATAAATCTTAAAAAAAAAACAAAAAAAAACAGTTCTAGGACCTGATTCTATCGTTCTCAGCCTAACCTCAGGCCTTGACCCTTGAACTCTCTCTAATCAAGAAACATAAGGAGGGAAAGCTGAGATGGCTCAGCGGGTTAAGCGCTCACTTTGAAGCCCAGGGGGGACCAGGGATCGAATCCCAGCCCCGGCCCATGGGGACCTACGTGCTGAGTTGAGGTGTGCCCCCAGTTCAGTTCTTGCCAGGACCTATGTGGGAGGCTCCCAGCCCAGTTCCTGCCCTGCGCAGCCCTGTGCCCACTTGTGGAGTGAAACTATATGGAAAACTAATGTCAACTATGGAGACTGCTCTGGGCCCTCCCCCTTCTCTCTGTCTCTGTTTCTCTCTGTCAAAAATCAATAAAATAAATCTTAAAAAAGAAAGAAAGAAAGAAAGAAAGAAAGATAAGGGTTCCTCATGCACAGTGGATATTCAGTAAATATGCTGACTGGAATAAATGATTCAAATTCACCTACAATGTAAGGAACACCACCATGTGCAGTCATTGCGCTGGGCAGTTTGCCTGTCTTATCTCGTCTAATCCTTGCAACATCTCTGTGAGATACGGTAGTTGTCACTATCTCGATTTTCAGATGAGGTTCTGAGAGGCATAGTAATCGCCCAAACTCACACATCTACTGGTGAGAGGCAAATCTAGGACTCAGATCCAAGCCAGCTGGAAGCCATCACAGCCAAGTCTGGTGCCCTTGACATGACCCTGCAGCTGCCCTGGGGGCCAGCTCCAGCTGGAGTCTTACAATGACACTGCAGCAGAAATCGCGGAGCACTCCGACTCCGTCTCCCGAGCCCTCTGATCTCTGCGAGCCTCCAGGAAAGTGGAGGAATGAGGCATCTTGGGAAAGAGTTAGGAAGTCTAGAGATTACGAGGTGCGATGGAATCGGATCACTCTCTTCGGGTATTTTTGTCAATGGGATTCACGAGGCTACAAGGAGCTCATGAACAACAGCTATATTAAAGTTCCTGAAAAAGCTCTCCTTCCCCTGGGTCTCAGCTCCTGAGAAAGGCAGGAAGCCTGGGGCGGTCTGTACCCCTCCCCCAGCCTCCCTCTCCACTTTGCCTTCCCAGGGTCCAGGGTGCTGTACCCCCTACCCCTCCTCTTCCCTCTGGCAGCCTGGATCAGTCTCCTCATTTAGAAATCAGAGATGGGGGTTGGGGACCCAGGCTCTGCACAGGGCAGCTATGAGGCTGAAATGAGTATTGGAAGTCACCTGGCACAATGCGTGGCACACAGTAAGTGCTCAATAAGTAGTACCTTCTGCTCTGGGGAAGGAAGTGCCCCGCAACAGGGTTCCCCAGCCCCTATACCAGTCTGTGGCCTGTTAGGAACCAGGCCGCACAACAGGAGGTGAGCGGCCGGTGATGGAGAGAAGCTTCATCTGTATTTACAGCCGCTCCCCACAGCTCGCATTACCGCCTCCTGTCAGATCAGCAGCAGCATTAGATTCTCATAGGAGCATAAACCCTGCTGTGAACTGCACATGCGCCTTCCCTCCTCCGCCCCCACTCCATGGAAAATTGCCTTCCCTGAAACCCATCCCTGGTGCCAGAAAGGTTGGAGACCACTGCCTCATGAAGCGAGGAGCCTTGAGTTTGGACAAAATCCCAGCTCTGAATTTCTGCCCAGGTAACTGAGCTCGCTGTCCCCCAAGTTTCTCACCTACAATGTGGGGGCCACTGCCCCCCTTGCAGTGTTGTTTGGGGATAAGGGCCGTCTGTAAAACGTCTCTCGGGAAGCCTGATGGGTTATCAGTCTTTAACAAATGCTGCCGAGCTCTGGGCCTCCAAACTGCTCATTCACTCACTCAGGGAGCGTTTGCAGAGCAGCTGCCTAAGCCAGGTGCTGAGTGCGGCTCTGGCGTCCAGAGGCAAATAAGATGTCAAAACCCTCACAGGGTGAGACCACTCCTCCCCTCAGGAGAGAAAGATGGAGGAAAACTAAATTGGGGAGGATGAGGACATGAGCCCTGAACCTGTGAAAGCGCTCGTGTAATTGGGCTCATGGTAAATGATGACAAAAAGAGCAAGTGGTTCCAGGAATTCATCATTAAAAAAAAATAAATAAAAAAAAATGCTTACTTAGCACCTGCTCTGTGCCACGCCCTGTTCAAAGCACTTTACATAAAGTCACTAATTTAATCTTTACAACGACCCGAGACACTAAACATTCCCATTTTACACACCAGGGAACTGAGGCACAGGAAGGCTTACATAAGTCACAGTGTCAGGATTTGAAACCAGACCACCTGGCTCCAAACCCATGCTGCTAACGCTCCCTCTTATTCATGATCCAGACTCTGAAGAAATCTCATCCGTTGAGCCTCACAGTATGTTTATGTGGCAGCCGACCAGGCAGGCATTACCATCCCCAGTTCACAGAGTAGGAAACCAAGGCACTGAGCGGGTGGTCACCTGCTAAGGGTAGCAGCTGGAAACCAACACAGAACTCATGTATGTTGTCACCTCAACTGGCTCCCAACAGTGAGTGAGAGGTCGGGAGGGTGAGGACACTAGAATCCTGGGTTGTCCAATCTGGAAAGGATCTCACGAGTCAACTAGACCAGTTGCTTCATTCAATAGGTAAGATTGAGGCCCAGAGAGGAACTGCAGCTTGTTGAAGGCTATAGGGCAAATTGGTAACTGGGATGCTAGTCTGCCAACTGTCAGTCAAGCCAGCGGCACCACCCCCTTCTTCAAAAGAGGTCAAAAGCCACAGTGTTTGGCAAGAAAGAGTCGCACATCAGGCAGCATGAATTAAGCCCCGCCGTGATCCAGCATCTCACTCGATTTCGTGCAAAGACTTCTCCCGCCTTCCGTGCTTGTCTGGGCCTCTGGCTCCATGAACAAAGCAGGCCGCTCCTGCTCTCACGGAGGTTGAGGAGATGGGGAGTGAGGGTAGGGGGCTCTTTTATGCAGAGAGGGCAGACCGGCCTCTCCTAGAAGGTGGTATCTAAGCAGTGGCCTCCCATGGCCAGGGAGGCCGTGCAGCCTGACGTAGGACAGCACCCCAGCCTCCAGGAACAGCAAGGCCCAGTGCTCAAGGCAGGAGCGGCTGTGCCTTGAAGGCCAGTGCCGCTGAAGCAGAAGGGGCAAAGGAGCAGGCCGGCAGCATGGGTGTGGGGGGGGGGGGGGGCGAGGGGGCCTTGCAAACCACGCTGGACCTTGCCGGCTTTGGAAAGACCCCTGGAGACGACCCTGGGGAAGGTGGGGAGCCTGGGAGACGTTATCGCAGGAGAGAGACTAACTGGACATTTGTTTCTGCGATCTCAGCAGCTGCTGGGATCAGAATAGACTAGGGCTGGCAAGGATGGCGATGGAGCACCAGTTAGAAGCTGCTGCAATGATGCAGGCAATGGGGGTGGCAGTGTACATGGCGGCGGCGGCAGCGGGGCTGCTGAGAAGTAGTTGGTCAGGACACTTGGGTGGAGCCAACATCTGTCCTATGTATGAGGATGGTGCCAAGATGACTTGCTGGTGGACTGATAGGCAGTGTGAGAAAAACCAAGGCATCTAGGATGACACCATGCTTTGGGGCTGAGCATCTGCCATTTCTTGTCTGGGGGAAATCTGCATAAGCTGAACAGGTTCACTCACCCGACGTGCTCATTTAAGGAGTCTCACCTTGTTGCCTCCTCGCAATCCTAAGTGTGGGCCTCTGAGCACGTTTGAGAGGGACTTCGTTAGCCACAGGGGGAGTCAAGATAGTCCCTGTCATGAGATCCCACATTATCCAACTGCCCCCCACCCCCACCCCGGCCAGAAACCTTCCACCTTCTCAGAAGCAAACCCTGGCCAGCCATAGGAGCCAAGGGCTAGTCACAGGAGCCAAGGGCCAGAGGCCAAGCAGGGTCAGAGCCCAGATGGGCAGCCAAGCCTGATCCTGATTTATTTCCGGGATCAATCTGCCCGGCCTCCCTGCCAGCAGGAGTGCCTCTGGGGCACAGGCCCTGGGCTTGTCAGAGGCACTTAGCCTCATACACCACAGCCTGGGTCCCATCCAGCAGGCCTGGCCAGCCCTGTCACTAGCCACCTGGAATCTGAGAAGAGTCTTGTCCAGACCGATCCTAAGCCTGAGGATTTGGGGTTCAGAGCCTGTGGGGGCTCCTGGGAAAGGAGAAGGGCCATAGTGGACCCCAGGGGATGCCGGGATGGTTCAGCAGGTTGAGTGCTCTTCTTGCAGCCCCAGGGTCCAGGGATTGAATCCCGGCCCCAACCTGTGTGGACCCATATGCTAAACTAGGGTACGCTGCTAGTTAGGTTCTGACTGGGGCAAGCCTCCTATGTGGGAGGCCCCGGTTTATCTCCCGCCCCTGGCATGCTTCCCATGTGGGAGGCCCCGGTTTAGCTCCCGCCCCAGGCGTGCTTCCCATGTGGGAGGCCCCTGCTCACAGCGGGGCATGCCTCCCATGCAGGAGGTCCCCAGCCTGGTTCCTGCCCTGTATAACCCCATGCCCACCTGTGGAATGAATATGTAAAAAACTAATGACGTACAACTATGGAGACTGCTCTGGGCCCTCCCCCTTCTCTCTGTCTCTCTGTGTCTCTGTCAAAACAATCAAAATAAATCTTAAAAAAAATAGTGGACCTCAGTCCTGGGGAGCTGATAGATCCACAGGGTGGAGCTGGGAGGCGCTGACCTAGCAGCTGAGACAGATAACCCCACCCCAGACCCTGTGGGGTATCAAAGCAGGATCTGCCTTTGGGAGCCAGACAGACCTGAGTTCAAATTCATTTATAAGCTGTGTGATTCTGGGTAAGTTACTTAACCTCTCTGAGCCATCTGTGTGAAGCATGGGTGGGAGGGTTCACTGATCCACAGCACGGCCCTGAGACTGTCCCGTCCAGTTGCACAGACACAGGTACAAAGCTGAGTCCAGTTTTCAACCAGTCCTTTGCCCCGTTGAGTGTATTCAGAGAACTAGCTCATGAGACTCGGTCCTTGGCTCACCTCGAGATCAGCTCCGATTTTAGCCCGTGGCCAGCGTGTCCCCACCAGCACTCAGCAGACAAGCTGCGCCAGCCCACCCTCCCTCTGCCGGACCCTCGCCCAAGCCTGGCAACCTCCCGCTTCTGTCCCACTGAAAGCACTGGGGGTGCTGTCACATTCTAAACATCATCTGTGCCTCATAGTGACAGCGAAATGGGTATTATTAGTCTTCTTTGGCACATGAGGAAACAGGGCCCAGAGACAAAGAAACGTGCTGAGGTCACGCAGCTGGTTGGACGGAGAACTGGATTGAAGCCGAGCTACTCAGAGCCCTCGTGTGTCCCAGACGTCCTGCAAGGCAGCTGTGACCAATGGGTGCGGACTCGCCGAGAGAGACCTCATGCGTTCCCTGGCCTGCCGAGGTCACCAAGGAGCAGGTGGCAGAACCAGGACTGGAACCAGGACCCCAAGCCTGGCTTGGTACCTGAATGTACCCTAAGCTTAGTGGTCTTTGGGGTCAGCCACAGAGGGACTCGATCACACAGCCTTGCTCCTAAGAGTGACAGAGCCCCCGGGGATCTCATTCTTCCTTTTCACAGATGGGGAGATTGAAGCTCAGAAAGAGTCAGTGACTGGGTGAGGGTGGCACAACTAAGAGGGGCTCAGCCCACATCGCTGGCATCCGCCTGCGTGGCAGACCACGTGGATTTTGGAGTCGGCCAGACCTGGGTTCTCATCTCAGCATTTCCTCGCCGTGTGACCTCGGCCAAGCGATAGTCCTGGGTGTTCTCGCTGATTTGATGGGAACGGCAGGACTTGACCTCAAGGATTGCTGCGAGGATTAAATAAAATAATAGAGAAGGAGAAACGAGATGGGCCCTGGCATCTCCAGGCTCCAGCACAGAGCAGCTCCCTTTCCCCTCCCTGCTCACCACAGGCCTCAGGACTCCAGGCTGGGAAAGGTCTAGAACCCCAGTTGTACGAAGAGGTGCCCACTGCCTGGCTGGCCTCCGAGCCTGCGCGGCTCTCCCCCTGCCCGGCACCCGCGTCAGCCAATTTCAAACTATGTAAATATGCCACGCTGCCTCCTCAGCAAGGGAACAGCTATACTTAGTGCAATTTGCATGTATTTTAAGCTGACTTGTTCCAGGCAAAGAAGCCGATTCATGAATTTAATAACATTCATAGATTCCCAGAATGTCAGCGTTGGGCGAGACGTCAGAGACCAGCCAGCCCAGTCCCCATTGGGTGGCGCAGGGGCCGAGGGCAGCAGGCAGCAGCGTGCCCAAGGTCACGCAGCTGGGATGTGACAGGGCTGACATCGGCCCCTCAGCTCCCAGGTCCAAGTGCAAGGTTCTTTTCAGGGTCATCTGTACTTCACTCTGTCCCCTCCCAGCACTCATCTAAGCAGGTGAGTGTGCAGAGCCTCACACCACATGGACCCCTGCAGTGATCGGCCTCCAAGGCTGCCTTGAATTCAGAGGTGAGGGTGTGGGTGTGGTTGGGGGCCAGCTGGGCACTGGCTGTGTGCATAGGGGACACAACAGCCCCATGAGTGCCCACTCCACCAACCGTTCTCTGCCAGGGCACCGAGGGGCCCGTAGAATGAACTCCTGTAAGCATCCAGCCTCCCCTTAACAGCCCATTAAGATGATGCATTAGGTCACCCAGGGATTTACCTAGAGCATATTTTTAACTCCCGTTGACAGCTATCGCATCTGCCTGCCCAGTGAGCCTTCTCCCTCCTTCTGGTAACTGCACGCTTCTTTGCTTTATGGGAATGGTCCTCCCTCCTCAGATTCCCATGGGGCTGTCAATGAAAGAGCCCTCTGGCCTTGCCAGAGTGCCGGGCATGTGACCCAGGCCCAATCTGGCCAGTGGGCCAAGAGTGGTCATGTGAGGGATTGAGATGCTTACTCAGGGCGAGACCGGGTCTTTTTGGAAGCAGGCTGTGAAGTGATGCATGCCAGCCCCTGACTCCAGCTTGCGTGCCACCAGGAGAAGCCAGCCTAAGAAAGAGGTGCCCAGTAGGACAGAATGCCCGAGGAGAGACAGGACGTGGATGCCATTGTTGAAATGCCTGGATCCCACCGTGCCTGATGCCCAGCTTGGCTCTTCACGTCCCTATTTTCTCACGCTAATGTGGATGGGATTTCTTCACTTGCATTCGAAACTCTCCTGGCTCGGTCACTAATCTGCCTCATCCCCTGTGGTAGTGAGTCCATGCAGCGATTCCTGCCATGTAAAATTGCACTTCTTGGGGGGCAGGGCCCTCAACCGCCCTTCTTAAGTTTTATGAGGGTCCTCCTGCTCTAATTAAATCATGCAGAGCCTACCCTGTATCAAGTCATTTTGTTATCCCCAACATGTTTCTAAAAAGGGTAATTATTACTACTAATCACTATCATTATTTTAGAGATTATAAAACTGAGGCTCATAGTGGCCAAGTAACTTCACCGTAATCACATGATAACTAAATGTGGGAGGTGGTTTCACACCTAAGCTCTGTGACTCCAGAGGCACTAAAAAAAGGGATCAGATGATGACAATGATGATAGTGCTGCTGGTGACAGCGATCTTTGCTCCCATCAGGGGGCGCTTGGCTTGTGCTAGACACTACGCTGAGCACTTTGGATAAGTCCATTTCTCGCAACAGCCTTGACTCTTTGCAGCTGAGGAATCAGGCTCAGCCACTCACCCGGCTGATGAGAGGGGCTGGGATTGGTCCTCGCCGCAGCGCCGCCGCCTCTCTTTCCGGTATTCCAGATTACCAAGGTCAAGGCTGCATCCATACAGCTCACACTCTTCCTGAATGTATTGACTAAGGTGACCAGACGTCCCGCTTTTGGTGGGACAGTCCCGATTTTTAACAATTTGTCCCGCGTCCCGCAGCGTTTTAAAAAAGTCCCGATTTTTGGAAAGAATGCACGACAAGCTAGGGAACGGCGGGAGATAGACCCAATTTTTAATCAAGAATCCCCCCCCGGTCAATGGTGTCCCGCTTTACCAATGTTACAATCTGGTCACCTTATGACTCGCGTCCCCACTCAGCTGTTACCTCTCTGGTCTCAGGTGAGACCCGCCCGCCTAGAGATGGCTCCCAGTCCTCTTGGGCTGTCCCCTGGCCCGTCCAGTCAGGCCTGGGCTGGTGGCCAGGCTCATGGAGACACTGCTTACCTGAATCCTCAGCCCCTGGCTCCGGAGCCCCGGGCCTCATGCCAGGAGTGTGCAGAGCCTTCCTTGGCCACTGAGGGGCTAACAGGGCTGAAGCAGGGTGCTGGAACTCCCGCATGGGTGCACCCCAGGCCCCCGTGTCCCTGGGAGCCCCACTGGGAAGCTCTCTGGAGGCTGCCGCTCCCGGGGGGCTGGGCATCGGCTCCACTGTGTCTATTTACAGAGTGAGCTCAGCGTCCGCTCGGAACACTGGCCCGCTGCCTACCTTCCAGGAATAGCTCAGTGACCTAGGCCAAAGAGTCACCGTATTTGGCAGAGACAAGAAAACCTTCACACAAAACAACAGAATGGTCCAGAATAACTGTCCTTTGGCAGGGCCACCTCTCCCAGACACTAGGCCCCACTGTCCCAGGACAGATGCCACCTGGCCCCTGCCTGACCCCCTCATGTGACAGACAATGATGGGTCATGCTCTCTGCTGCATCCAGACAGCTTCCCAGGCTGGGACTGACCTAAAAATGACAAGTCAGCCTTGGAAAGGAGCATCCAGGACAGGAGGCACCGATGGCCCCCAGCAGGGCCATGTCAATGAGGTTCTCCTTCAGTGGCCACCAGGGTCATTTTGTTCAATTCCAGGCCTCCACTTCCTCCATAGGTATGAAGTTATTGTAAACTCTGTTTCAGAAAACATTACCGGGAGAAAGAACATCACAGAACATGGATTCTCCCAAGCCCAGTCCAACGACCGCGTGTCCTTATCCTTGTAATCTTTCAGCAGGATACCCTCCATATCCCAAAAACCAGTAGCCAAGGTTTTTCCAGCTGATGGCGACACCTTGAGCTCCCAGAGGGGTGGCGTGCCTGTCTCAGGCCACGGCATGGACTCCTGCTTTGACTCAGGCTCATCATGATGAACTCAAGTTTCATCTCTCATGATAATCTGGTTTAAAAGTCCATGTTTGTCATAGTCAACTCCTTCGTCCCTCCAGCTCTAACCTCCGGAAACCACTGATCTGTTCTCCAACCCCAAACCTGTGGCTGGATGGTGTGTGCTAGTGGAGGGCAGAGAGAAAAGAAGGGGCTCTCTACTTCCTGTTTCTAGGCTCCCTCTGGGCAGCCTCCAGTTCTCAGGAGCAGGTCAAAGCAGAAATTTCAGGGGGACAGAATGAGTGTCCTCAGCTCATGTGTCTGTGAGCTTTTAGAATAGCAAGCAGCACCTGCTACTAACCAAGTGAGCTCGCTGAAAACAACACTGCCCACCTCGCAGAATTCCTTTGTGATGGACCAGAAAACCACTGTGTTCTGTTGTCAGGAAGACACTCAGCAGAACCTCTCACAAGGCTCTGTGGACAACTCCAGGCCGTCTCCAAAGGAGGGGTCATGAGGGCTGCTCTGGCCCCCATGTGCTGGCCTTGTCCTCGTCAGGATCCCCATGACAATTTGGATAAGAAAATGGATAGCAAGCTGATTCAACCTGAGAGGGCACGAAGCCAGGAGACATGGCAGAGTCCATCCTCAAAGATTCCATAGGCCAGAACGGCAGGTGGCCAAGTAACAAGGTCAGAGGAATAAAGAGAATGGGGAATAGCTAGCCCAGAAGCGTGTCTTCAGGCAAAGACATGGGGACTTTGGTTGACTTGTCTCTGTATTAATGGCTAGTGTGATGTTGCTCTCCAAAGCCATTAATTGCAGTTCCCAATCATACCTCCCTCACTTGGGCTTGGTAGAACACGCTGTTTCCTCAATACCTAGGTACTCCCACTTTCTTTATCAAGGCAGCTCCTCTCAGCTCTCCCAGAAGAGCCATAGCCTCGCATCGCCCCTCTGTGCTATCAAAACCATTAGTCCCAACCTATCAGAGCTGTCACCAAAATATCAGGCATTTCCTTTTGTTTGCAAGTAAGCCCTCTGTTCCCTTATCTTTGTCCTCTGTCCTACACTCAGTACAGTGTCTGGGACATAATGACTGATGAACAAATGCTTGATAAGTGAGTAGATGGATGAGGGAACCAAGCACAATAGATTCTCCAGGTAGGACAGCAAAGCCTAAGGACAAAGTACCCAAGTTCTGTGACCATATCTTTTCTGAACCACATCTTCCTGGTGCTCAGTAACCTTGGAACTCAGTCCAAGCTCCTAGACGCTTTGGAGAGTTGGGGCTTTAGAGCTTTTCTAAGAAGAGCTGAGCTTTATAAGTTCAGTTTGCTCACAGGTGCAATGAGTAGATTTGAATGACGGCTCCACAGGCATGCAGAGGAGTAAGCCAGGGCCCCATGCTTGGAAGACCCACCTCTTGGCTATAAGGTCTGCTGCTACCATCTTGAAATTCTGAGTTTTTGAACAAAGTACCCCACATTTGCACTTTGCGATGAGCCCTACAAAATATATAGCTGGTCCTATTCATCTATGAGTAAAAGGAACCAATTTTATTTTTTACTGTAAGCTTAAGCCATTTGATGAATATTAAAATCTATGCCACTTGCAACCAATCTTTGTCAGTTTATTAAACAAACATAGGCCTATGGTTTGCATAGTGGTCAGCAGAAAATATATACTACTTAGCCCCTTTTCTGCTTATCATTATTTTGCATGTATGTACTTGTCCACATCTTGACATAATTCCCATAGTTGTCATTTTTAATAGCTCTATCATATTCTAGAATGTAAGTACACCATAGGTTTTAAGCCAAACCCTGATGGCTGGGCATTTGGGTTGCTTCCAACTTTTATAAATAGAATTTCTAAGAGCAACTAAGTACAAATTACTTACTTTTTTTTTTCTCTTTTTTTTCTCTCTGGGGCTATTTCCTTGGAGTATATTCTCAGAAGTGGAATTATCAGGTCAAAGGGTAGGACTAATTTTATAGCTCTTAAATGTTACTGGATTGTTCTTTTCAAAAACTGGACCAATTTATGGAGCCATCAGCAATACACATGTAACTGCTTCTCAAAGTCTGAAATAATTATATTTTACTAGTTTAATAGACCTATAATGATATCTTAAAATTGAAAATAGCCTAAACATTCAACAATAGGGAGTGTGTTTTAAAAGCATGGTAAGTCTGTGAGTTTCTATATAGTCAGTAAATATCAGTTTCTTTTTTAAAGATTTATTTTTATTGGTTTTTGACAGAGAGAGAGACAGACAGACAGAGACAGAGAGAAGGGGGAGGGCCCAGAGCAGTCTCCATAGTTGACAGCATTAGTTTTCCAGATAGTTTCATTCCACAGGTGGGCATGGGGCTGCACAGGGCAGGAACTGGGCCAGGAGCCTCCCACATAGGTCCCGGCAAGTACTGAACTGGGGGTACACCCCAGCTCAGCATATGGGTCCGCCTGGGCCGGAGCCAGGATTTGATCCCTGGTCTCCGGGGCTGCAAAGCGAGCGCTCAACCCGCTGAGCCATCCCAGCTTCCCCAAAAATCAGTTTCTTAAGGCACCCAAGCCCCCTGGGTTCACACACAGTCAGTCCCCTCTCCCAGCCTCAACTACTTGGTGCTCTTCAAGGTGACCTCAAGCACGGATCCCCCAGAAGGTAGAAGGTCTTCATCCAAGACGACAGGCCAGTCTGGGTCCTGACCCCACTCTTTCTGGTTGTGCACTGTGAGCACCAGCTTTCCTGGGAGCTTAACCCGGTGGAGGTCATGGATCATCTGAGAGATACAAATTCTACCATGACCTCCGCAGGGTTAAGGTGGTCACCACCACGTGCCTCCTGGATCGAGGGAAGATTCAATAGAATAGTGTAGAAAGTAGGTGCGTTCCATTGCTTCCTCCCCTTCTCCCCCTCTGCTGACGTGCACCTTCTCTGAGCCTCGACAGTTATAAATAAATGATGTCTGGATTGATTAGAGAATTGTTTTCCCTCCAGCAATAACCCTGACCTCTCATTTCTGAAATCTTGCTGTCAACCAGCATCACTCAAGTTTTCTTTTGAGCCAAGACAATAGCAGAAACGTCTGCCCCTGGGCAGTCCAGACCACTGAAGCCGGTGTCAGGAAAGGAGGGTTGGGGTCCTGGTTTGGAGCTGAGCCTCTGTTTGCTCATCAGTAAAGCGATGGTCATTCCTGGCCACCTTCCTTAGAGAAGTTCTGAAAGAGGTGAATGAGATAACGTGAAGGTACTGGTGACAGTCAGGTGCAATACAACGTCAGCTCCAGAGCACCTCCGCTCTGCAGCTGGCCAGCCCTATGACCGGAACAAGTCCCAGAAATTGCTTTGAGTGTCACTTTCCTTCCTCCCCACATTCAGGATGGTCACAGCTACTCTTCTCCAATGCTGTTTGGGGAAAATGACATACCAGGGCTGTCTTGAAAAAATCCAGCCATTGTCAATATAAGAAGAACAGTTACATGGCTCGATACTTTCCGGACATCCCTCATCTACACGTGAAGACACTTTTAGACAATAACATGCCCCCTCCCCCCACCGATGTATAGTGATGATAAATGATGCTTAGGAAGAGTCTTTAATAAAACAAGGAAATAATTGTGCTGTAAGTGAAAAATTCAGGATATAAAATTGGGTATACAGCACATAAAGAAAAAAGAAACACACATAGAAGAGAATAGAAGGAATGCTAACAAGTAGAAATCTCCCATCATTAGGATACTTTAGCTGCTTTATGAACTTGGTTTCTCTCTAATGAGCATATATCAATAATTAACATGGTGGGGGAGGTATAGCAATGATTTTTTTTTTTTAAGATTTTTTTTATTGTTTTCTGACACAAAGAGAGACAGACAGAGAGACAGAGAGAAGGGGAGGGCCCAGAGCAGTCTTCATAGTTGACAGCATTAGTTTTCCATATAGTTTCACTCCACAGGTGGGTGTGGGGCTGCGCAGGGCAGGAACGGGGCCAGGAGCCTCCCACATAGGCCCCGGCAAGAACTGAACAGGGGGCACACCCCAGTTCAGCATATGGGTCCACATGGGCTGGGGCTGGGACTCGATCCTCGGTCTCCGAGGCTGTAAAGCGAGCGCTCAACCTGCTGAGCCCTCCCAGCTTCCCCAGCAATGATTTTTATGAAGGTTTTATAGAAGGTATCGAGAAGGCTTGAGCTCAAGTTGCTCAGAGAGACACAAACTAACAGCCAGATCAATGGTGTGAAGGCTGCTGAGGGCAGTGTGCTAGGGTCCCCAGCTTAGGGAGGGAGAGGCAGAGGGACATAGCCAGGCAGACAGCCAGCCCAGGAGCCACAGAAGCACCGGCCTGTGACGTTCGTGACGCCTGTGGGCCATCGCAGGACAGCAGAGCAAGCTGGAAACTCAGAGACCCCTAGTCACCCACCAACCCCCATCCTCACTTCCCAGGTCAAAATCTGAGGCCAGGATTGGGAAAGTGACTTGTCTAAGATGCCAGGTCTCACCTCCTGCTTCTACAGCCCTTCTGTGTCACCTCTGGGGGCCGGTGAACTGTGCCCCCCGCCCCCAGCTGGTGCCTTTCTGCTCTTTCGCCGATACTCCCCCAAATCCCACATCAGCCTCTCCACAAGGGGAGTCAGAATCACTAACATGAACTTGGGCTACCTTGTGACTACTGTGCCCCTGTCCAGAAAATAAGGCCATTGCACATACAGCAGCTGAGACAATAAAAATCACAGAATTTAAGGCGCTTCGATTGCCTAACACCCCGCATCTTCATCTTGCCAGCAACGAGCCTGAGACACAGAGACCGTGAATGACTTCACAAAGTGACACAGCTTGTTTATAGAGGTGCTAAGTCACAAGCCCAGCTCTTTATTCCCAGTTAGTGCTTTTTCATTATATTGTGCAGCTTCTCTAAAGCGAATAAATGAATGAATGAGTAAATGAATGAATCAAAAATGATAAAAAAAAAAAAGTGTTGTAATTTAACAGATAATCATTACAAACTGGAAGTTCCAAAATATTTGACACATAATAACAAAGAGTTAATGCCTTTATGTACAAAGAGTACTCCCAAATCAATAAAAGACAACCCAATAGAAAAAGAATAAAGAATACAAATAGATAATTCAGAGGAAAAGAAATACAAATAGCCAACAAATAAATGTCCTCCTCTTGTGAGATGCTTGTTTGTCATAAAACATTCAGTTCACTCAAAGAAGGCTTGGATGGGGAAACTTGAGGGACCTTTAATTCTTACATTTATGTATTTCTGCACTATTTAAAGTTATATTACAAACATTTTGAACTTTAATATATCAACACATGATTTCAATGCTGGACATTTCTTTGCCGTTTGGAATTTTCTCTGCCAGTATTTGCTTTTGTCCACCTACATCATAGACATGCTCCAACAACAAATAAGTAATAGAATTACACCATTGACCAAAATTAATTGCAGGTCAAGCAGAAGCAAATTAATTCCAGGTATGTCAAAATGCCAAAAGTGAGGAGGAACTTTAGAATATCACATTAAAATGTAAGAGAATGTAATCTTGGTCTGAGAAAAGCCTTCCCAAGCAAAATGCAATGTCCCAAAGCCATAAGAAAAATAGCTGACACACTAATGTCTTACAAAGTAATACTTTTGTACAACAAAAGAAACCAAATGAGAGGATGGGAGAACATGTCTAAACTTTAGGTAATAGCCTAAAATCAATTATAAAACACCAACATCTAATATAAATGAAAATGGGCAGAAATTATAAATAATAGGCAATTTGGTAAAATAAATAAATAAATAAATTTAAGCAATTTTTAAGATTCTCCACCTCGCTTGTAATCAGAATACCCATCAATATGCATTAAAAGTGGTTATAAATTATAATTCATACTGTAGAATGCTGTGGAGGCATTATTCTCTTTTTAATTGAAGCCACTGTATATGGACAGACATGGAATAATCTCCAAACATATTTCATAGCAAAATGTCACAGAACAATGCAAATAGAATGATCCCATTTATGCTTCAGAGCTTTGTATCCATTTTTGTATATATGCATAGACATGTAAGTGCATGAACAAAATTCTGAAAGAATACACAACACACTGCTAAGAGGGTTGTTGCTCTGGAAGAAAGTGGGAATGAGGGGGTCCGCTTGGAAAACAAGGGGGGCTCCACCATTTTCTTTGCTAAGGAGTGTACTGTTTGACTCTCTTGCAAAACTGTACTCCGCTGTGACCTGTGTATTCTAGAAAGCAATAAAATAAAACAATGGGGAGGTCATCGTGGCTGTTTTTTCCTGAACAACACCAGCAGGAACTACCTCAATTTTAGGAATAATCCCCTGAGATAGACAGCCAACTTGAAGGCTTCAGGAAGTTTCTTCTCAGTCCACCCTCAGCTGTCGAAATGCGGTGCATAAGCTTGTTCCTGCTGGTTCAGCCCTCAGAGTGCACACAGAAGCCAAGTTCACTGCTAGCAAGAGGGGCCTCTTCAGACTCAAACTGAAGTGTCCTGCTCCTGAGTCTTTCTAGCCTCCCCCACCCCTCCCCAGAGGCAGGCACCAGTCTCGTTTCTCACGGGGTTTCCCACCCCCCAGCCCCGCCTGGGATTCTCCTGTAGGATGCATAGCTCCAGGTCCTTTGCCAGGAAAGCCCCGGCTGCAGACATTTCAAGAGAAGAAACTTAGCCAAGTGAACTCACGCAAACCCAAAGAGGACGTCTCCCAGAATCCCTGGTCATGACCGTGACCCTCACCCAAGCAGTGAGAACTTCTCCACACTGTTCAAACACGTCAGACTCAGAAAGCCATTCATTCACAGAGCATGTGAGCACCCACTTATGTGCCCGGCACCACGCAGGGCCTGTCATTTCTGCCGCGTACTTCGTTCAGGCCACCCCACCGTCCCAAGGTGGCCATCCATGGCTGCTTGTCCACATTCTGTCAGTTGTAAAACCAAGCTCTGACAGACAGAATCACCAAACTTCAGCTCCATTTCACAATCAGGGGCTGCAGACCCAGGCACGGGTGTTTGGGATCCACGGCAAAAACCAGACGTGGTTCCTCCCTGGAGGGGTTCCTAGTCTAAAGGTAGGGTCTCTCAACAATGAAGAAATCTTGGGGCACAGATTACACGCACTCTACAGAAAAGCCAGTGTCAGGCTGAAAGACCAGCATGCAAACCTGCTTGACAGTTTCTCTCGAAATGAGGCCCCCTAATGAGCTGGGGAACGCCACCAAGGAAACCAGCTTTCTCCTTTAGCCTTGACCTTGGGAAGCACAGACCCTCCTCACTGTACCTCAAGTGCAGTCTGCAGCTACTCTCCGCATGGCCTCCACAACCCCAAATTCCATGCAGCTACCTCCCCTTCCAGGCCCTCTTACAGACCTCCCCCTACACGCCTCTATCGCTGCTGCTTTTAACTTCCAAGCCAACCTTAATGGGCACTTCTTGCAACCTCAATCTGTTTATCAAATAGTCTGATCTAATTTCTCCGCTCTTCACCCTTGCCTCTGGGACCACTCCCAGAATCCACACCACTAGCAGCCCTCCCCACATCCTGGCCGCCCCCTCTGATATTGCTTGGGCCTGTCACATAACTCTCACTCCAAGCGCACATTATCCCAGCCAGGGGGCCTCCTCCGGGGGCCGCCACGCCACCCGTATCCTTGAGTTAACTCATCATGAGTTACTTCCCTACCAAACACTCTTCTGGCTTCTCCTGCCTTGAAGTAGGCACACCTCTCCTCTCAAGTCAAGTTAGGCCCACCACCCGCAGTGCGCTCTCTCCACACTGGAGAGGGAGGAAGGGTTTCTCCAAATACAGACCGGTCAAGAGTATGTCCTCCAGTGTGGAGATTCCTCAGAAAACTGGGAATGGAGCTACCCTAGGACTCAGCAACCCCCCTTCTGGGTATCTACCCCCAAAAGTTGAAAACCTTAGTCCATAAAGACATATGTACTCCAGTGTTCCTGGTGGCCAAGTCGTGGAAACAGCCAAAGTGCCCCTTGATAGATGACTGGACAAAGAAGCTGTGGCACATATAACAATGGACTATCACTCAGCAATCAGAAAAGATGAAATGCTGCCATTTGCAACATGGATGGAACTTGAGATCATCATGCGAGGGAGGGGGAGTTAAATATATGGGGATGGAAAGAAAGCTGACTCTGGGTGGTGAACACATATTGTAACAATATTGTAGAGCTGTACACCTGGAACCGATGTCATTTTTACTAACCAATGCCACTCCAATAAATTCAACAATAAAAAAAAAAGAGTGCATCCTCATCACGCTGACAACTTACAGGATAATTCTCTGTGTCCCTCTTCCTGCACACACCTCTCAATAGGACACACACGGACACACTCACAGCACATTCCTGCCACACAGACCCGGCCGTTTAGACAGCGGCATCACGCTCTAACACCATGGAAGCCAGACCTTCCGTGGAGGGCCCCCCTCCCTGGAACGCAGACACCAGCCCTTGGCCGCCTGCCCAGGAAGCTCCCAACAGCCCCTGCCCCTGGGTCCTCCAGGAAAGGAGCCCCTGACAAACTGACAGTAGCCACAGGCCGCCCCACATCCCCCCTCCAGCCCAGAAAACCCCATCCAAAGCAGACAGGGCTTTTTAACAAACAATTAGCTTGAATTTTTCATTAGCTGCAGCTTCCTTTGCAGTTCCTGTCTCTACCCCGCTCACATCGCTAAGCTATGTATAGCTGGGAGGCCCGCAGCCTCACAGAGAACCCTGCGGATGTGCAGGGGAAGGCGCCCGTGAACACCTCTGAAGTGAGCCCACTATAAATTCAATTGTTTCCTCCGGGTGGCCCACATACGGCCTATTTCAGACAGGTGTTTCCGCGGGCATCAGCAAAGCCTGCTGCGTGCGCTTTTACTCCCCCCTTAGGAGGAGAGTGGCAATAAGGACAACGAAGATGACAGTAAAAAAGAGCTAGATGACTTCCGCTTGTACATTTCCTTGTCTGCAAAGCTCTTCCACAATCAGACCCTCGTGTTAGCCTCCCGACAACCCTTTGAGATCATTGTGATCACTCAGATCAGCTTCTGGTTTACAGGCAAGGAAACGAAGCTTCAGGGTCAGTGACTTCATCTAAGGACAAAACACAGGAGTGGCTGAGGCAGGACTGGGGCTGTCTTTCTACTCAGTTCTAGGCTGGGATTTCAGAATGAGGAGACCAGTTGGTTCCGCTTTGCTCCCCGGGGCTCCAGGTCTGGGAAACATCATCTAGGTGAGTGGGTGGGTAGATAGGTTTGAGTATTGCTGCTCATGCTGATCTTTGGGAGATGTTTGAGAGGAACATGAGAAGAGAGAAAAGGCCCTTTCTCAGTCCCCACTATCTACACAGTGAGGGAGGAGCCCACACACTGGCCTCCAACAACTGCCTCCACTATCACTGCCAAGGACATCGATGTCAGGAAGGCGGGGCTCCCTGGGGAATGCCTGTCCCTTTAAACCAGCAAGAAGGCGGGGCTCCCTGGGAGGAGAAAGAAAGACTTCTCCAGCCCTGAGAAGAAGCCTGAGGGACGACTTCCCACTACTCCTCATGACTGGAACAGATGGCCACACTCCTGCTCCCCACCTATCAGCTCTGCCTTATGCTCTGATTTGGCTTCAGGTGACCTCTAGGCCCAGGGCAGGAGCAGAAGAGGGGCTGGTCATTTTTAGATTGATCTGGTTGCTCTGTGGCACCTCATGGATGGTCAGTAAATGATCATGGATGAATGGATGGATAAATGATGGATGGATGATAGATGATGGATGGATGATGAATGGATGAATGACGGATGGATGATGGATGGATGGATGGATGATGGATGACGGATGGATGGATGGATGGATGGATGGATGGATGGATGGATGCTGGATGATGAATGGATGGATGAATGGATGGATGAATGGATGGATGATGGATGGATGGATGGATGGATGATGGATGGATGGATGGATGGATGGATGGATGATGGATGGATGGATGGATGAATGATGGATGATGGATGGATAGATGGATGGCTGGATGGATGGATGGATGGATGGTGATGGATGGATGGATGGATGGATGGATGCTGGATGATGGATGATGGATGGATGGATGGATGAATGGATGGATGAATGGATGAATGATGAATGAATGGATGGATGATGGATGGATGGATGATGGATGATGGATGGATGGATGGATGGATGGATGGATGAATGGATGAATGACGAATGGATGGATGGATGATGGATGGATGGATGGATGGATGATGGATGGATGGATGGATGGATGGATGGATGAGAAAAGATCACGGAGGAGGCTAAGGCATGGCTTTTCACCCCTGACCCCATGTCCTCCTCCTGCTTTACTATAGGACTGGCCCCAGTGTGGATGCCCACCCCCCACCTCTCCCCACACTACATGGTCTGTAGAGGGTGTTCAAGTCTGTAGAAGGCACATAGGTCCCTAGAGGGCGTGTCCCAGCACCACGTCCTCAGCAGAGTCAGCGAGGCTGGCTGGGTCAGTATCTCGGAACAGCCCCCCTTTGCCCCCCAAGCCTGGGGCTGGGTCCTCTCCTGCCAGGATGTGGCTGGGGGCCTCTGGGAGAGGGTGAAGCTTCCTGGAGCCCCATCTTGGGAGCCTTTGCTAGGCCGTGTCTGTGCCCCTGAAACCTGTGAAATCACTGCAGCTGGCTGAGCAGGGAAGGGAGGGGGAGCTAGGACATGAATTATTAACAGCTTCACTTTCATCCGGGCCCAGGCTGCTGGGCTGAGCAGAGACCCAGGGGAGCCCCAAGATGATCTGTGGGCACTAAGCACAGGGTTCTGAAGGAAGCCAAGGGTAGAGGCTCCTAACTGGCAGGGGGCCAGAGGGGGCCTGAGCCACGTAGCCCCGGTCCTGGCCGCTTGGGGTGCCCCGCGCTGGTGAGGGGTGGTGCTCAGGTGATTGGCCGCAGATCCCACTTCACTGAGCCCAGTCAAGCCCCCAGAGCCCCCGGCCACTGACTGACTCCCGGACACCAGGGATGTGGCCTGCCAGCTCTTCTCCACTCCGCTGCCTGCTGCTCAGACACCTGTCACCGCAGATGCCCACTGTCCCCCCTGAAATGACTCAGATGTGGCCCCCTGTTCTGTAGGTACTGAACCCAGTGCCCGCCCCGGGAGCAGCCCCGCAGGGCAGGCCTCCTTTGCTTGCACACTGTCTCCACTGGGCTGTGGCGGAGGTCTCCACACAGATGTCCCCTAGGCCAAGGTCCCAGTGCCTGCTCCCCGTGCCAGTTCCCTGCCAACACAGAAAGAGCTGGATCCTGCTGCTGAGGAGCAAACACCAGACCAGCAGCAGACATGGGTCTGAGTCACAGCCCCACTTGACAACCATGGACCCGATTCTCAGTCTTCTCGTCTGAGAAATGGGTGTAGTGATGGACCCCCACAGCCTACCCCGGGGTGCTGGCGGGCACCTCCGGGAGAGTGAATGAGGATGGATTCTGCCGACAGAGGCACAGTTCTGACCAAACCCAGCCTTCCCCCGCCAGCCCTGGCTGCAGCCAGCGCCTCAACCTTCTCAGACAGCCAGGGTGACATCCATGTGATCTGGCCCCAAGACCAGAGGGCTTTTATATTTTTACATTTGTCCTTTCTGGACTTGCGGTGCTGGGAGAAGCATCCTCCCTGCCTTCCTGCACGTGACAGCCAGGGCTGAGGTGACAGAGAGAGCAGGGTGGAGGTGGCGCGTTCCTGGAGCCCACACTGGAACAGGCAGCACCCTCCCTCGCTGCTGAGCTGGACGGCTGGCCCGGCTCCTGTGTGCCTCTGATTTTCCGCTGGGAGCTTCTGGAGACTCCGGGTAATTTGCACAGGGGAGGACCCCTTCCCTTCACCCCTGCCATAGATTTCCCAGAGGCCCACCCCCTCCAGCTGCCTGAGGGAGCCGGGCCCACGGGGACGTGGCGGTTCCACTTGTCACTTGCTCCCCACAGCGCATGGCACTCTGGGAACTTTCAAAGTGAGCAACTCCTGTATCTTGCAGAGGGGAAGAGAAGGGAGCGAGTGTGAAGAGGTCATGAGAGCTCTGAGTGTGTGGGGAAGGGAGCAGGGCTGAGACAAACCCTGCAAACCATCTGCACAAAATGGTCCTTTTGACTCGACCCAGTATTTCTCCTTAGGGGACACTCCTGGCCTTTGGGGTGAGATCTTTCTTTGGGGAACCTCCAGCCTGCCCTTTTTGGCAGGACGCCTGACCTCCTTGGCCCTGGATGCTTTATGCAACACCCAGTCCCTGCAATACTAGTACAACCAATACCCCCCCACACATTTCCAGTGGTCTGAGGTACAGTCCTACCCCACTGAGAACCACTGTTAGGGCGTCCCAGAGCAGAGCCGGGCCTCTCTCTCCTCTACCATGGCTCACTCACCCTAAGAGCATGTCACCTAGTACTCGTCTCAGCCAGCAAGGTGCACACAGAACCCCCTCGTACCTGCTGAGCCCTTGTCCCACCCAGGTGGCTGTCAGACTATCGCTGCCTGCCTGTTTACCAAGGCCTTTCCAGAACGAGAATGCGAGTTCCCTGAAACCTGACGCATCTGCACTCAGCCACGCTGTCTGGGGGCAGGCCCTCCGCCACCCCTTCCAGGGGGATCCTCATTTGCACTGATGCCCTCCCGGTGGGAATACTCTGCCCACTGCCCTTGAGGTACAGAGGCCATCGGCCCGGCCCCAAGGCCCCAGACGTCCTCCATTTAAACCCACCCCCACCCCCAGCCCATCTCTGCGCTGACTCAGCACCCGGCAGCACCTCCCGCCTTTATCCTGACCTCAGGGATGTGTCAGAATGAGTAATGGCCCCCCAGCACCGCCCCTGCAGGTGGAAACAAACATGCAGGAGCAGCACGTCCCCACACGCTCCTGGTGGGGACCCTTGTGCAAGAGAGAGAGAGCTTCAGCCTTGTGAGGCTCGGAGTCTAGGCTCAGAGGACAGCGGGACCCCCGCACACCAGCATCTCCTGAGGGCGGCTTGGAAAAGCTTCTGGATGATTCTGAAATGTACCCTTCACCCAGGCTGAGGGTTATTGCAGCAAATGACCCCAAACATTCTGCAAATGGGTAGATTGGGGCAAGGAGCCAAACTGGCCTGCCCCAGAGGACTCTCAGGAACTGACATTGGACTTGGAACCTGGTCAGGGGCCTCAGACCCGCTGCCTCCCTCGTGGTGGGTGCTGCGTGCATCACCCAGCTGTGGGACGGAGGGGCCCCTTCCCACAGCTGCTGGGAGTGTTGGCCTCTGACCGCTCACAGCTGAGTCCCTCCCTGGGCACTGCCCTCTGCAGAAGGGACACCCCCCCAGGGTCACGGCCCAGGGCAGCCATCATCCAATGGCTGGCAGGAGGGCATGAAGGTCTTGGTATTCGGCCTCAAAGAGGAATCTTGGAAGGTCGTACCAGCTCCAGAACCCCCTGGGGGTCAACTGAGATGTCGCTGTAAGTGCTCATGGTTCAGTCCCCCTCTGCCCTATCCCCCTGAGGTGTCCGTACCAAGCGCCTCCCTCCGTAACCCTCCAGCCTGCCCAGCTCCGTCTCTGCATGTTTCCTCGGGAAGCTGACCTATGATAACCTAGGGCCATCCTGTCGCTGGGCCCTAGGGTGGCGCTGCCTTGACAAGCCTGCCCATTCATCCACCCTCCCATCTGAACCCCGGTTCCCACAGAAGCGAGGAGACCTGCTCCCCATTCCTTACACATCATGCGTGCTTTCAGTACCTCTCTAGGCCAGGAGTCACTGTCAAATTTCTCCTGCCCAAAATGATTATACATTTGGTTGTCCTGGCCTGGACCTTCACCACCACCCTCTTCTCTCTACAACTTTCCTAAAGAAAAAAAAAAATGTTTCCTCTTCCAGGAAGCCTTCCTAAACTATCTTCCCCTGAGCCTAATGAATCCAGAATCCTGCAGCCCTTGAACTTCCAGCTGTTGTGAGTTTAGAAACTTTTGTTTATAGATGGATATTTAAAACCATGCTTGTGGGTTTCTTTGAAGTCTATATTTGTGCATTTCTCTGCCCTCAGGAATGTGTGTTCTGCTTCTCCAATAAAGGGGGGGTGGAGATCCCCCCAAGATCAAGGAGGCCCTTCATCTGTGTCTCCCCCACCCCCTCTGTGCCCACAGAAACGACCAGAGAGAGAGTCTGAGGACAGCCCAATAACTCACCAGGAGCGAGAAGTAAGAACAGCACCTGCTGCTAAGCCTTTATTCCCATCAAAGGCCTGCATGCACAGTCTGCAGAAGCTCGGATTAGGGGCACAGCTATCACACGCTCCAGTTTATACATGAAGGTCCTGAGGCCAGAGAGGTGGAGGGACCTGCCCAAGGACACCCAGCCAGCAAGTGGCAGCGTTCTGGGCGGACTCCCAGGCCTCTGGGCCCCCAGGCTGACTCCTGTCACACTCTGCGGGAGGGGTCAGCCCCGTGCTGGGGCACTTGGGAATCGGGTCCGTAGCTGAGCGGCATGCTCCTGGCAGGCGAGACGGCCCACACCCACCCAGGGGTGCCAGCAGGCGCCTGAGGGAGCGCCCCACTGTCTGCCTTTTCCCGAATGGCCGTGGGCGAGGAGCCCTGTCAGCAGCCCCGGTCGCCAGGAGGCCGGGCAGCCACAGGAGAAAGCTGCAGAGTCCTCCAGCGGCTGAGCACAGGATGGCACTGCCGACGCCGAGGGGACCAGGGCTCACGGGGTCACACATCATGGAAGGGAAGCCATGCCCTCACTAAGCGACGAGGGGGTTGGGAGGACAGTGAGGACCACGTTCTCTGACACGAGGCCCCGGAGGGGGTGCATGCGCTCTGGCCCGTGGGGTTCACGGCCCTGTCTGCTGCAGCGAACACGCCAGCGGGCTCCGTGGCCAGCCCTGAACGTCACAGGAGCCTCGCTTGGCCCTTGGATGTGACAGGAAGGACCCTGGGGCTATAACAGTAACCAGTTAACCGTAGGCAGCCAGGCTCCGCCCCAGCACTGCCCAGGAGCCCTGGCTCACGGAGGCTCACAGCCAGCTGCTCGCATCATCCTGTGCACAGCGAGGAGACAGGCAGCCCCGCAGGTGGGGCCACAGCGCCAGGTGACCAGCGAGCCCTGGTAAGAGCAGGGTTCAAGCCCAGGCGCCCGTACTGTACCCCCTCTGCGGGCGTTCGGCCACGCTCTTGCCCTACAATTCAATTCCCTAAGCCCACAGAACTGATCGGGAAGGGACGCCGCCACTCTCTCCACCCCTCACCTACACACACGCTCCGGGGTGGGATTCAGATGGCAATGTCCACCCGAGTCCCAGGCAGCAGGAGCCCCTCGCTGGGGGCCTCTGGCCAGGGCCCCCGGCGGCAGCAACCCCCACCCCGCCGCCCGGGCTCCGCCTACACCCAGAGCGGCCCAGCCAGCATCCCCGGGCCTCCCTCGGGCTACAAGCTGAGAACCACGTTTTCCAGCAGCCCAGCCTGCAGACTGCGGCAGGGAAGAGGCAGCGGGTGAGGATGCCCGGCCGCCACCGCGTCACCCGGGCAGCGCCCTCTGCTGGTCGCGCTGGCTCCGTGCGGCTGGGAGGCGCCTCCGGGCCGCCCAGCAGGAGGCTGCACCTGCTCCCACAGGGTAAGGTTTTCTCCGTCTCTCTTCTCCTTGGGAGAATTTTGGGAAATGACCTCTGATTAGCAGATCCTCTTCGTTACAGTCCTGAAATTCATTTCTCTTGCCTTCCTGGGCAAGAGAACCTCCGTTTTGTTAAACTCTCCCTTGATCAGAGAAGGTGATGGTAATCCTGATCCATCTCCATCAATTCTGGTAATCCAGCTTCCTGAGCATTTATTCAAGAAGCATGAATATGAACCAGGTTTGGCCAAGGACACCTGACAGGACATTTGTGGGGGTGAGTAGAGATTGTGACAAGGTTACTTAAGAAGAGATCCAGAAACAGATACTCCCTCTTGCTCCCCTGGATATAGTCAAGATTACATGTGATGTCCGGAACTTCAGCAGCCATTTTTTGACTGTGAGGAGTTTGAGGACAAAGCCTGTGAGCAGAGTGGAAAGCTGGAAAGACCCTCGTTCTTTCATTACACTGTGAATCTCCTGACTTAGCCAACTCTTTCTCTGAGCAGCTGGGGCTTCTGTTACAACAGGAAGTGTCTCGCTGATAACACCTCTCCTCTCACCAAAGGAAAAGCACTGTCCAGGGAGTTTGGGGCAGATTTCCTGGACTAGAAACCATCCTTCTTCCAATCTATCCCTTTCTCAAGGCCAGTCAATTTGTTCTCCTAAATAATTCTCAAATTCATTTATTCTGCATCTTCATGGCCACCATCACTGTGGGGAGTATGACATTTACCTCTTGACTGGACCCACACATACACCCTTCTTGCCCCCCACCATTGTCACACCCCAAGTGTAGATCATGTCACCCTCCTGCTTCAAACCCTTCCATGGCTTCTCTTTGTCCTCAAACATACTTTTCATGGCCTGGCCCTACCTCTCCAGCGTCACCACTATGTGTCATTTCCCTCTCACTCTCTACTTTCAGCCCCACTGGACTCCTTGGCACATTCTGGGCTTCTCTCCACCTGGGAACCCCTGACCACTGGGACCCCTGTGCCCGGAATTCTCTTTCCCACCCCAGTCTCTTTCACCTACCCCACTCGCGCTCGGCCTCAGCCCCCTCTCAGACATGACTCCCACAGGAAAGAAAGCTCCCCACCAGCCCAGTGGCCCCTGATCTCCCCACTAAGCCTTCTCTCAGCCTCCTGAGATGTGCCCTTGAGTTGTACCCAGCACAGTTTGAAATTCTATGCCTGTAAGATGATTTGCCCCGATCCTGTCCCCCTGACTAGACTGTAAACTGCCTAAGGCCTGGGATTCTGTTTTCCTTGCTCGTCCTTGAACCCCAGCCCCTCATGCAATGCCTGGCATCAGTCAGAAGCTCAGTACATCGTTGTCAAAGGGATGAACAAGCCACCGCTCAGCTTCCCAGACAAGGGCAGTGCTCATCTTTAAACGCTACCCTCAGTGCTTTAGGCAGTTAGGTTCATCTGCAGAACGGCTTTCTCCTGTGAAATCAGAGTATGGTGCTAGATGAGGCCCACTGCTTTTCAGATAAACCAGCCACAGCCTCCAGCCTTGTCCCCATGTGTCGTCCCTCTGCCCAGTGCTGTGCTGGGTGCTGAGGACTCCGTGTGACTGGGACAGAGTCCCCCACTGCCCTCCCAGGGCTCCCAGCTGGTAGATTTCCCCACCGTTCTCTCCCTCCTGCCCTCCCCTGACCCAGCTCTCCATCTGTCCTCATGGCACTAAAGGCAAAGCAAGTGTGATCACAGGACACCATGGGGTCCTGCTCCTGCCTGGAGGTGCCTTGAAGACTTCCCAAAGCTCTGGGGGGACAGGAAGTGTCCAGCCAGTGCTGAGCAGAGGCCGGAATGGTGGAAGATTCCTGGCCAGTTCTTCTTGCCCGTCAGCCAAAGGAATAACAGGCATCGTGGAGGGTTTCCGGAGGACACGGAGTAATAGCCTGCAGGTGCCTCGTTTCCCTGGGGTGACTTCCTCCCTCCCAAGTAGGACTTGGGGAGCTAGCGAGGGGGGAGTTTCGAGCTGCAGCTCAGGAGACGGCGGTGCCATGGAGTGCCCCTGGGGTCCCGCTTCGGACCTCTCTGTTGCTCTCTAGGAGGAAGCCAGCCCCCCTGACCAGGGTGCAGCTGCCAGGACCCCTCAGGCCTGAGTCAGGCTGCACGAGGAGGCTGGGAGGGAACGGGGGTTCTGGGTGCGGCTGCAGCCAGGAAGCTCTCACGGGGAGTCCGGGGACAGATGAGCACTGAGTCTGCTTGCAGGGCTGAGAGGCCCCAGGCATCTCCCTGCAACGGGCTCTCCCACTGGGCACCCCGGCCCCAGCACGGGCACCGCAGAGACAGCCTCTGGGCCCTCCGGTGCCTGCCTCTGCCCTGCTCCCTCAGCTCACATGCCCTGGGGAGTATGCTCCACGTAGAAAGAACGGGAGATGCCCAGAGAGCTGTGGTTGAGCACTTGCCTCGCAATCGTGACTTCTCGAGTTTGATTCTCAGCCCCGGCCCCTGTAAGCCACATGCTGAGCTGCGGTGTAACTGGTGACCACCAGGAGGGCTCAGTGGCACCCAAGCAGGAGGCTCCCAGTGCAGTTCCCTCCCTGCACAGTCCCACCTGTGTGGAACGAAACCAAGTCACAACTAATGATCTGGGCGCTCCCTCTTCTCTCTCTCTCTCTTTCTCTCTCTCTCTCTCTCTCTCTCTCTCTCTCTCTCTCTCTCTCTCTCTCTCTCTCTCTCTCACCTTGTCTCAAACAATAAAATAAATCTTAAGAAAGAAAGAAAGAAAACCCTCCTACAGATTGGCAGGCATGGGGGGCTGGAACCAAAGGGAATGGAGACCAGGGAGGAAGCAACAGGCTTCTTCCCCTGGAACCCCAGGTGGTTTGTCTGGGCAAGATGGGCGGGGCCCCAGGGGACCAGGGAGAAGAGAAAATTCATTTAAGGAAGAGCTACTCTTTAATTTCTCAAATACATTCTCTCTTGGCTTTCCTCCTCTGCCCCTCCTCCTCCCCCTTTTCTCTCAGCTCCCTTCCTCTCCCCCTTTCTCCTCCATCTCTCCTTCCCCTTGTCCCTCTGTCCTCCCTTCTCATTCTCTCACTCCTGTCCCTCCCTGCTCCCTCTCTCCCATCTTCCCCTTCCTGCACAGAAAGTCTTTATACAATTAAACTAGGACAGAAATGGTTTTCAAGGCTGTAAAATATCTTTGTTAAGGAAAGTCACTAAGAGGAAGAAACTCCACTTAATCTCTTAGAAAGTAAAAAGCATGTGGTGGAGAGCCTTGCTGTTTGCAATTCTCCAACCCCTTCCCACCTGTCAGGCACCCCAGGCAGGTGCCCCTGCCTGCTGACAGCCGGAGCCAAATCTGCAGCCTCCCATCTGGCTCCCGTCCTCAGTTCTGCTGGACAGGTGAGTCTAGGGACCAAGAAAATGCCTTTGAACATCTGTTTGCAAGAGGAAGAAAGTAACAGCTCCTCCCAGATCCCACAAGTGGTTCTTCTCTTCACACCGCAGGCCAGAGCATCTGTCAACCCCTAGGGGCCCCCATTGCACCCCAAATTGTCACTGCAAAGGCTCACCACGCAGGCAGGGGCCAGCCTGGCATGGTGGGGGAACACCTCAGAGACAAGGCAGCATCTGTATCCTTGTGGCCTGAAAGGCACGGAATGGACCCAGGAAGAGCTAGTTTTGCTCAACGAGAGCAGTGAGGGTGGTGGGACTTAATTTCACTGGAAATTTGATGAAAACTATAAAACCTCTTCCCCCCAGAAATGTATGTGCAAAGACACCAGATTTTGCCCACAACTTCAGTGAGTCCACGGAGCTCAAGTTAATACACTATCACCCTTAGACCCAGGCAATGGGGGACGCCACCCTGAGCCTCAAGCTTTAGGGTGCTACACTCTGTCCCTCCCCAGCTCTGTCCCTCCCCACAGGGCCTAGAGGCTGTTCCCACGCGGAGCTCACGCCCCCCTGGAGCTCTCTCCAGGTACCTGGGGCCCTTGATTCTTTGTCCACATCGACACAAGCCCACCCCCGAGTCCTGCGTGTTACTCCTCACCTGATTCGTCCTCTTGAAGGTGGGCTTGGCCACCTGCGTGCTGATCCCAAGGCTTCAAGAGCAGCTGTGACAGGAGAGTATGAACTAGCCCGAAAGAAGTGCAGCCCTGCCAACACGGTGACTTTCGCCCAGTGAGACGCAAGGTGGCCTTCTGACCTCCAGGGCAGTACGAGAGTAAGTCTGCATTGTGACAAATGCCCAGGTCCGCGGTCCTTTTCTACAGCAGCCAGAGAAGGCGGACCCGGGGGTTGCTGGACAGGAGGGAGAGAAGGGGGTGGTTTGCAGGCTGGGGACAGGGGGACAGACATTCCACCGTGTTAGGACGGAGAATGTCGAGGGCTCTGGGGTTTCTGCACTTGAACATGGCCTCCCAGGCTGTTACAAAGGCACACGTTTCCAGGTAGATGTGACCACGTTCTACGGAACAGCTGTTAGCTTGCCTTATAACTTTAAACACTTACACACATGGCTTCTGTGCCACCGTGTGCACACCTGCCCCCGGCTCTGCAGTCATTCGCGGAAGCCCCTCCGGGGAAAGGCTCAGGCCTGACTGTCACGGTCATTGACATTTAGGCCACCCTCTGCTGCTACAAGGTGACCGCTCGGCACCAGCGATGTGCTATTTTCCCCGGATGAGCGCACGAGCAGGCTCTTTCGTACACCGTACAGGGACGTTGTCTAATGTCGTCATCACACTAAACTGAAGAGGCAAGCCCCATGCATATGCAATGACCTTCTTCCCCACTTCTGGGAAACGTGGTAATGAGGCACAAACGGTAGTGTTTTATTGTATTTTTCTTCCTTTTTTTTTTTAATTTAATTTTTCTTGTTTTTGACAGAGAAACAAAGACAGAGAGAAAGACAGAGAGAAGGGGGAGGGCCCAGAGCCATTTCCATGGTTGTACTTCATCAGTTTTTGACAGTTTTAGTCCACACAGGTGGGCTTGGGGCTGCATGGGGTGGGAGCCGGGCCAGGGGCCTCCCACATGGGAAGCTCACCCCGGTTTAGCGTATGGGTCTGCACGGGCCGGGGCCAGGACTCGATTCTCGGACCCTGCGTTTGCAAGGTGAGTGCTCAGCTCACTGAGCCATCCCGGCTTCCCTATTGTATTTTTCTTGTATTTATACAACCAAATCCCTCCTGGTAGTTCTCATTTTCTTTGATACGTTTCTACTACAACAGGCATCCGTGGAGCTGTTGTCTTCTCAGAGCACATGTAATGCAGTCTTCATCCTAAACTGACACTCAGCTATTCTAAGAGACAATGGTCCTGTCCCTCTGCCAAGCAGCCGTGCTTGTCTGCATCCTTCATGCCTCCTCCCTCCCAGCCCCTACACACACCATGGCCAAGTCCTGATGTTCCCGAGCTGTCACTGCTTCCCAATCCTCAAGTCCCTCCCTCCTCTGTCCCACGGAAGTCCACCCGCTTCCACACTCCACCTCGTACCTGGTGACCTGACTTCTAGCCAGTAGGAGGTGGGTAAACGCCGAGCCCTCCTGGGGTCTCAGAAGAACAGCCGCAACACAAGGACAGAGTGAGAGGCAAAGCCATCCCCGCATCCTGCCTTCTCCTAGGGTTTCTCTTCCTCCCTCTTGCTGGGCTGCTTCCCACCCCACGGCCCTCCGGGTTTCCTTGGCTTCCCGCTCTTTCCACTAAATGTGGCATCAGCTAATATTTATTAAGCACTTTCTATATGCCAAGTGGCTTGTCCATGCATTATATCCTTTTTTTAAAAAAGATTTATTTTATTGTTTTTGACAGAGACAGAGACAGAGAGAAGGGGGAGGGCCCAGAGCAGTCTCCATAGTTGTACGTCATCAGTTTTTGACATGGTTTCATTCCACACAGGTGGGCGGGGGTCACACAGGGCAGGAACTGGGCTGGGGGTCTCCCGCATGAAAGGCACGCCCTCTCAAGCCAGGGGCCAAACCGGAGGGCAAGAACCAAACTGGGGGCTTCCCTCATGAGAAGCACACTCCAGTTCAGCATATGGGTCCGCACAGGCTGGGGCCAGGATTCGATCCTCTGTTCCTGGGGCTGCAAAGTGAGTGCTTAACCACTGAGCCATCCCGGCTTCCCCTATTGTACTTTTTGATCATGACAGCAAACCTATGAATTGGGCCTTTTTTGCGAAGGTTCTACTGTTCCCCACACAGCTAACCAATGACCGCCAGGTTCCTACTCTAGCTTCTGCCTTCCGGTCCAGTTAGCTTCCCACTGCGTTTTATTTCCTGACCAAAGACTGATCATGGAATTGCAGGCTACAAGCTGCCAAATGGAGAAAGCATTCCAGGGCCAGAAAGGTCTCGAAGCCCCTCTGCGAGGTGGCCTCCTTCCTCTGCTCTGTGAAGACTTGTACAAGCTCAAGGGCTCCTGCCCGGACTGTCAGGAGAAGTGGACCCTTGAGAGCTCCTGTGAGGGCCCAGGTAGCATAGCAATCTCACAAGTAAAAATATAGGACATCCAGTTAAATTTGAATTTCAGATAAACAAGGAAGTGGTTTTTGTTTGTTTGTTTTTTTCTCCTGGGGGCACTCCCCAGTTCAGCATATGGGTCTGCATGGGCTGGGATTTGATCCTGGGTCCCTGGGGCTGCAAAGTGAGCGCTTAACCCACTGAGCCATCCCGGCTTCCCCAACAAGGAAGTGTTTTTAGTATAAGTGTTGGATAGGGCCTACTTAGACTATCCTATGCTAGAAAAATACTCTCCCATTGTCCTCTGGAGTTCACATGTAACTGGGCGTCCTATATTTTGTCTGGCCGCCCCGGGCCCAGGCCACTCAGGGGTGGGCTTCAGCTGGGCCGCAAGGACAGTTGCAGTTTCCTCACCCACCACTGGTGGGCAGAGGAGGGCCAGCCTCAGCCACCAAGAGGAGCTGGAAGCCCTTTCAGTCCAAGCTGCCCTTTTCCTGTCCGCTGGCTCTCTGTGCTGGCCTCCTGGTCCCCTGCTATCCCTCTTCCTAGCCTCCAGTCTCCCCCCACCCCCTCAGCCCACGGGGCTCCCCTTTGCTGACCCCAGCACACCCAGGTCTGCGAGCCAAAAGCGCAAGTCGGCCCAGGGCCACCTTTGCTGTGACCCGAGGTGGCAGGCGTGGGAGGGTGGCCAGATGCCCGGGCCAACACAAGCTCCTTCCCACACTGGAAAAAGCCTCCATGGCAGTCACTCAGCTGAGCCACCACTCATGTCCCCGAGCTGAGGGCTGACCCTGGGGGTGGAACAGCTCGGATCAGAAGCCGGAGCAGGCCGTCCAGAGAGCCCAGGCCCTGTCCCCTGTACTCTCATGCTCCCCACCCCGGGCTCTAGGAACTTGGGTGGGAGCAAGGGAGTGGGGGCAGTCACAGGACATCTCCTATTTCTCAGGAAAACTTGAGTGCATAAAGCAAGTGGCTGCTGCGTTCGCCTTCTTAGTGTCTATGCCGTGTCAGGCACTGGGGGGGGGGGGGGGGGGGGGGGGGGGGGGGGGGAGGCTAGCAGACAAAGCAGAAGGCTACTCCTGCCCTCATGGAGTGCAGGAAGTGGACAACAAGAAGATAAGTGTAACAGTGATGAGTGCTAAGGAGATACGTAGATGAAAGGCTGAGACAAGGCTGCAGTAGGGGCTGCAGTTTGGGGTTGGTCACCAGGATGGCCTGAGGGAAGTGGCCCAAAGCATGCCAAACAGAGGGCACAGCACATGCAAAGGTCCTGAGGTCAGAGCATTGGCCATGTCTGAGGAACAGCAAGGCAGTCGATGTGGAACAGCATGGGCAGAGAGGGCGAGCACTGGAGAAGAGCAGTCATGTGGGGCTGTACCACTCACAGCTATGAAAGCACTTGGACCTGAACTCGGATGTGTGAGCCCTGGAGGGAGAAGAGATATGAGTGATGTTTTCACAGGATTGCTTTAGCTGATGTTTGCAGAATGTATTGGGGGCAGGGGGCGGGGGGCGGAGAGCAAATGCAGAGAGCCCAGGTAAGAAGCTAGTGGAATGATCCCAGAGACAGATGAGAAGGGCTTGAATTAAGGTGAAACAGTGAGGGTGGCAAGATGAGGTCAGATACTGGATCCGTTTCACAGTAGAGCCCTGTGACCTGCTGTAGATTCGATGTTGCAAGTGAGAGAATGAAGTCAAGGAGCACACCAGTGTTGGGCCTGGACAGCTGAAAGAAAAAGATGGAGTTACCAGTTCCTGAGCCTGGGACGATGCCAAGAGCAGCTGGGTTGAGGGGAAACCTCAGGAGAGCCATTTGGGACGTGGTAGGTTGAAAATGCCTATTAGGGGAAGCCGGGATGGCTCAGTGGGTTAAGCGCTCACTTTGCAGTGCCGGGGACCCAGGATCAAATCCCGGCCCCAACCCATGCGGACCCATATGCTGAACTGGGGAGTGCCCCCAGTTCAGTTCTCTCTCTCTCTCTGTATCTCTCTCTCTCTCTCTCTCTCTCTCTCTCTCTGTCAATAACAATAAAAAAAATTGTTTTTTAAAGAAAAGGAAGTGCCTATTAGCCATTAAGCAGAGATACAGGGTAGGCAGTCTGACAGCCAGGCCTGGCGTTCGGGAGGGAAGACTGGGCTGGGAAAGGTTTGGAGTCATGAGCATAGAGAAAATAGTTAAAGCCTGTCTGTATGAGATCACCAAGGAAGCAAAGGTAGCTAAAAGAGAGGAGGTCAAAGGGCAGATCCTGGGTCCCTCCCATGTTCAGCGCTCAGGGAGCCTGGGAGCAAAGAGAGTGAGAAGGAGTAGTTAGCACAGTAGCACGAGTCCAGGGTCCATAACTACAGCACACTCTCCAGTAACCGGCACCCCTGGGGATTGGTAGATGCCAATTAAATGTAACGAGGCTCTCCGTTAACCGGGACTTTTGCAACCAGCACTCCCAAGCAACCAACACAATTTTTCTGCCAATTGCTTGAGATGCTGCCAGTTGCATGCATTCCGGTTAACAGAGAGTCTACTGTATTATTGTTTGTTGTTATTGGCTGCATCAATGTAGCACAAATCCCCAGGACAGTGTGATCCTCTCAAAAGCTTCCAGAGGGTGCCTGGCAGATCTGAAACTGAGATAAAAGTGCTCCCCGGGGCATTTTTCATCCAATCAAAAGAAGAGCAGGACCGAAGAAACACATACGCGGTTACCTCGTGGCAAATGCTAGGGTGCGAAGGAGGAAAGAACCTGCCTGGAAAAGATGGAAACAGGGAAATGTTCCCCAGATATAAAGGGAAAAGAGGAGGAAGAAGCAGGAAGTCATGCCATTCCCACCCCCTGCAGCCGCCCCTGCCACCCAGAATGACAGCCTAACAGAAGACAATGGGAAGACAGGAGCCTTTTGTGAGCCACCACCTTTATTTTAAAAGATCAACTATAATCACATAATTAGGGTGCCTTGGTTGATGGAAGGATACAAAGTACTGGATCAGGACAGGAAGTAATTAAAGAGGCCTCTTAGCCGCTGTTTCATAACTAGCTGGCCCCTTTGGCTTACATCCTGAGGGTACTTAGGAAATTGTGAATGCTTGGCATTCGGGTTGCTTGGATTGCCTGAGGAGAGAGACATTCCTAAGGACAATGATGGGGTGGATATTGAGACAAGCCTCAGGCCACAGGGAGCCCAGGGAGCCTTTAGGAGACAAAGCCAACAACTCCATCTGCACTGGGCAAGATGTGCAGCAAATGTCTAGCTGAAAGGTGACAAGATGTGACCAGGTGGCGAACGTATCCTTGAGGGCAAGCAGAAACTGCAAGACCAACTTCAGCAACCTCACAGTCCGAGGAGGTGGGAGGGAGAGGCCAGACAGCATGGACCTTAAGTTCCTAGGTTATTGTTCTCAAGCTAGTCCCACCCGTCATGCACACATCGCATGTCCGTAATGGAGAGCGACGCCTTTTATTAACCACTCACGGGCACGGAACCAACCCTTACATAAACTATCTGATTTACTTCCAACAACAACCCTATGAGGTAGGGGCGCTTAGGAGGGGTCTGTGACCTCCCCAAGGTCACACAGCTAGCTACTAAGCAGCTAAGTGGGGCCTTGAACCTGGGGTTGACTAGCTCTCGAGTCCACACCCGTAATCCCACACCATTGCCTCCCCTCCTGAAGTCCCCAGTCCCTCACTGTCACCTTGTATCCCAGCCTTCCTCCTCACTTTCGTCATGGCTGCTCCTGTCCACTGCAGCTTCCACCTACTTCCGGCCAAGGCACAATGATAAGTACCTAGTACGTGCTCAATAAATACTTTCCGAATGAAATATCTGGTATCAACTTTGAATTAGGTTCCCCAACAGTGAGGGAACTGGGTTTCAAGGGAGGCACAGAGCGAAAGCCTTTGCTGACAATAGAGTCAGGCTGAGACGGGACCTTATCCCATGTGGCTTTGAGAAACACTCAGGACAGTCCCTCAGGTTGCCCCTGGGCCATCGCTGGCCTCCTGCCATTGTCCAGCTTCTCCACCAGCAACAGGACAGTCATTCACTAACTGTGTGACCATGGTGTCAAAGCAACCGGTCAAGTAAGTGAGGACCAGAGAATGACCACCTTCTAGTGCTAGATAGAAACCCAGATCTCACTCGTCTTACGTTTTATCCTCGTTAACACTTGTGTGACATTGTGTTGGCATGACCCACTCAGAAATGCTTATTTTTTATCTTCTTGTCCAGAGTGGGGCAGCTCATATCGTAACCTAGACATACCCTCTAATCACCAAAATTTCTGTGGAAGGAAAGAATCCTGGCCATTCCTTATCCAGTGACTTTACAACTTCAACATAAGAGATAGCAAACCAACTATTTCAATATCAAGGTCACATTTGTAAAACCAGAAATCTAGACACGTAGTTGGATAAAAAGATCATTAAACTACTTCCATAAGCAAGAGACAACGTGGAGATGTGGTCTAGGTGGGAAAATGTTAGAATTTTAGAAAAATTGCAGTGATTTGCGGAGACCATAAATAGCATATTTGGAATTGGGACAGTATCAGAAAATCCAGGGTGTATATGGTCATAACATCAAAATACAGACTGTTCACGAGAGACAAGTGGGCAAACGATCCTGGAGGCCTAGAGAATACAGATCAAATTCTGTAAAAACAGGTTCATGAAAAATCTTCAAGCCCAGGTCTGCAGCCTGCTTATTGGAGCAATATGTTGGGATCCCAATCCTGGCTGTCAATTTTTTTAGCGGCTCTCCCCTTCCGGGAAGCAGATTCTTCTTTCCTGAATCTGACCAAGATGTGAGCCCAAGACCTCAGCACCAAGGACAGAGCTCACTTAATCCGGGAGACACAGTGTCTCAACTCTGCCGACAAAAAGAAAATGTGAGCTCAAAACGAAACCACAGAATATTGGCTCTAGAAACAGTTAAGTAGCTCAACCTGTTCATTTTACAGATGAAGAACCTGGGTTCCAGAGAAATTAAGTGACCCTCTTACAGGCCAGAGCCTGAGTGTTAGAACTCAGGGGTCCTGACCCCCGGCCCTGGGCTCTTCAGCGGTACTGAATCCTGGAGTTATATGAAGATCATCCCCTTGCTCTACAGAAAGCTTCCCTGAGTTTCAGGGTTCAGTCAGCTTTAGTGCCCCGAGTAAATATATTTGCGGGGAGGAGGAGAGGCAAAAATACATATATAAAGAGAAAACGCCATAGCTTCTCAATCGAGGGCACTGTTTACCTTCTGGAAGTGGGACCAGTTGGAAAGAAAGTACAGGTAATGAAGCACAAGTAAGTGGATTGGTCCTGCCAAGATCACAGCTTGAGAGAATGGGTGGCAGATGGGAAGCCCAGCAGCCAAACCCAGGACGGAGACCACTCCCCACCCCCAAACCTCAGCGGCTGGCCTGTGGACACTCCCTTCATCCTATTGGTCAAGACTGTTGGTTTCATCAGACATGTCTCGGGTGCCCCCTGCGTGCCAGGAGCTGAGAATACGAAGGTGACTCAGCCTTGGCCCCCATCCTGGAGGTGCTCACGCGGAGAGACCTATTAGGACCGGCCGGCTGTGGCGGTGGGAATCTGGCTGGAGCTGAATGTTCGCGCTCCTTTGGCAGATGGGGGTGGAGGGGTCTGGACAAGGAGGCCGCGCCTGCAGAACACAGCTGAGAAGGGACCTCAGGTTTTGTTACCACCCCCGCCTTCTGGGAGAAGCCAAACTAGAGGTAAACAGAGTTCAGGCCCTGGGCAGAGGACAGACACCCAAAGTGCTGAGCCTGTGTTCGAGCACCTTCCCCTTTCCACCCTAGGATTCCGCCCCGTCCCACCCAGGGTTGGACTGTGTGGGCACTTTTCATGCCCCCTCCAGGACACCGAGGAGAATGCAACCTCCCTCCACAATCACACCCCCGCATCTTAGTGCCTCCTCGGGGCGGGGTCTCCCGCTCCTTACGCTGTCACTCTTAAAAGGTAGCCAGTGGGTCAGTGGGTTATTTTGTGAGGGTCAGAGAGGGAGCTGGAGCCCCCTGCTGCCTTCCTCTGACTAGAAACTAAGCCATTCAGAACCTGATCCAATGTGTTTCTTTTTTTCCAAATCAGTTTGATTAAAGTTGGTATCACCTGAGCCCAAGACTAATGCATGTCCACAAGGCCTCCCAGGTGGCCCCTCCGTAGGGCACTCTCTCTCCTTGCAGCCCCTTGGAACAAATCTCAACAGGCAGCGGCCCCAGCGCGGCCCTGGCTGAGCAAGAGCAACACACCACTCTGACCCATCTCAGGGCATCAATATTTCAGGCTGCTGGAGCTGTCTTTGTTTTTATGCAAATGGCTCGGGCTGCCAGATGGGCAAGGGCTAGCGGCACCATACGTCACCAGGCTGTTCCCTCCTCACAGCCCTGCTGGCTGCCAGGGCCCCGCAGGCCAGCCTCAGCTGTGACCAGACCCGTCCAAGGTCTGCACAGACGCCCAGCCCCTCTGGAACGCTGGGGGGCTCGCAGCTGGAGGGACCTCATGGTGAGATGGGAGGCAGCTCGTCCCTTCAGTCCGAGGCTGCAAAGCTTTCATTTTAACGTGCAAAGAACCTGTGAGGCGGGCAGAGCAGGGCTGTGATCCCCAGCTGGCAGATGAAAAACGGGGGGCTCAGGGCAACTAAAGGGATTACCCCAAGTCACCCAGGAAGTTAGCAGCCAAGCTGCTCCAGGGGACCCTGCAGTCGTCCAGTCCCGCCTCTACTCTGTCACCACTGTGAGCGTCATCTGGAGGTGCCACCCAGCCTGACCAGCCTGCCCGTGGTCTGCATGTACCGTGAGACACGGGACAGTACCGTTGTTTTCCGTCCTATTTAAAATGAGGTGTCTGGTCAGCCTCATTTCCTGCTGGAAAAGGGCTTCCTGCCCTGAAGGGGCCATAGCAGACCCCACCTGACATCTCCGGACTTCAGAATTCCAAGTGTCAGCTTCTGCGCCTCCTAGACGAGGCTGGAGCAGGGTCCCCAGGCTCTGCCCTGTGATTGCATCGCTCTGCTTCGCCCTTGTGTCCCAACAGCCTGTCAAGACAAGCAGCAAAGGCCCCTTTACAGCCAGGAGCTGAGCTCAGAAAGGCTCAGAAATGCGCCCGGGTCAAACCACGCCCCGGGCACCCAAGCCCACCAGACGGCGCTGCCTGGAAGGACCCTGACGTCAGGGAGGCGGGACATCCCTGAGCTGGGAGTTTGCCAGGCCACCGAGGCTGTCACGTGCATGCAGCCGTCCTTGGCACACGCTATTTTGCACACGGGTGTGTCTAAAATGCCCTTCTGTGGATCCTTCTTCCATCCCCCACACAGAACCGCTTCCCTGCTGTGGGAGAGTCCATATATCCTACAAGCTTAGCTCGGCTGCTCCTCAGAGATGAGCTCTCTCCCTCCGCCCTCTGTTCACCTCCCGCCTCCACCCCTACCGTGTCCCCTCTGTGCTCCCGCTGCAAATACTTCTGTTATTCTCCCAGGCGGCTGGCTCCGAGCTGGGTCCTCCAGTCTGCTCAGCGCCCTGTGAGGTGGCTCCTGATAGTGCCATTGTACAGGCACGCACCCCCACGCGCTGGGCACACGTGCGGTGCTGAGCATGCACACTGCTTACACGCTGTCTTCAGGGGCTGAGAGATGGCCGAGGCCCGGGCTGTGGAGATGAGCCTGAGCCCTCAGACCTGATGGGAGTTCGTTTCCCTGACCTGTAGACACAGCTTCGGATTCGCTTCCAGCCTTTGACTCACCCTCGTCCTGCCTCTAGGCTGCCTCTGCCCAGCCACTGCTGCCAAGTCGAGTCCCAGTGTCTACAGCGGGGGTGTTGAGGGCCCCCCCCCCAGAGCTGGGCACAGCCCTGCTCATCCTTTAGCCCCAGAAACTGGAGCGCAGGAGTTGAGGTCAGAAGGGCAAGCCCAGGCCAGAGCCCGAGAGGCCCCAGGATCTGATAGGGGAGCTCGTTTTTCATGGCTTGGTGTCCACTTGGTCAGACGGAGGCCCCGGGCCCCAGGCGTTGCTCCCGGCTGCTGGTGGTAACAGAGCCAGAGGTCACAGTGGACAGCAAGCAGATCAGGTTCTTGGGCAAGGACCCAGTTGGACTGCTTCACTGGGCCTGCACGCTGGGGGGAAGGGGCCGGAGCCCCCGTAGGGGGGGCGGTTCACGCAGGGCTAGCGGGAGGTGAGGCCTCAAGCGGAGGCGTGGGAAGCAGGAAGGACTTGAGTCAGCGGGTATGTGCCCCAGGGAGCTGCAGAGGTGCCAAGGAGCAGGGAATTAAGGGGCCCAGTGGGCAGGACCCCCACCCACCTCTAACTCAAGTGGAGCAGCTTCGTTATCCGCTTTATATATTGGGACTTCATGCACCTTTTCCTTTGAAGAAAGAAAGGGTTGTGGGGATAATGAGGAGGGAGGAGGGAGGGGGGAGAGAAGAAAGAGGAGAGGCGGGGAGGAGACGGGGAGGAAAGGAGAGGGATACCTGACTTAGACCTCTCTCTTCCTCAGCTTCCCAAACCCCACTCTCCAGACAACCGCTCTGCTGGGCCTCCACACCAGCCACTGAAAGGCCTCCGCTCCGTGGAATCCCCTGCGTGTCTTTTCCTCAGCCGGGAGCCCTCTCTGGCTTCCTCAGGCAGAATGAGTCCCCAAGACACCCACACACCCTCCCCCAGCGGCTGTCCGCTGGTGGGACACACTCAGCACAGAGGTGAAGGCTGCGGGCCTGGATTCACGTGCAGCTCAGCTGTCTCAGGCGCTACCTGACCTTAAGCAAGCGAACCTGCCGTGACTCGTCTCCCCAGACGAGACAGCACGAGTCCACGTGCCTGGTGCGAGGGCCGGGAGGACCAAACGAGACGCCAGCCCTGGGCCTGGGCCTGGCTCCGGTAAGCCCCTGGTGAACGGTAGCTGCTGGAAACATCTTCGTGGTGCCGTGAACGTGCAGGACCAGCTCCATCTCCTGCATGTTTTCCCCACCGTGACGTTTACGAATACATTTGCATTTGCATCTCAGTTCACTCTTGACAAAAAAGGCAGGTTCGGGTGCCCATGACAGTAGACAAGAGAAGCAACGTAAGCGAGAAAGGCGAATTTGTTGAGTAGTTTTACAGCCATCGGGAGAGCCTCCTTTATTCGGCTCACAGAAAGCCCCCTCCTCAGCGAGCACTTACAGTGTGGTGTTCTGTAGCTGTGGCCCTCGCTGCCCCGACATGCCTACAGCTGCCTGGCCAGCCCTCTGTGAGGACAGGTCCCATCCCAGGATGGCCCGAGACACCCACCAGGAGAGCCTTCATGGAGTAAGAGCTCTGCATCCTCAGATCCCCGAAAGCAAAAGCCCTAATTGTGTTTTATATGTGTTTATTCAGTTAAACCCACCGCAACACTGTGGTGGATGTACCGTACTCTTACTCTCATTCCCATTTTACAGATGAGGAGAGGGGGACTCAGAGAGGTTAGGTGATTTGCCCAAGGTCACACAGCTCACAGCTGAGCCTGGATTGGGGCTCACGCCATGGGCGCCAGAGCACGTGCTGAACCACTGAGCTGTGTGTGGCCTCAGAGAGATTAAGGGCTGTGCTCAAGGCGACCAGCTAGTAAATGCGGGAAAACGCGACACCAAGTCTACCGCCCATGTGGTTTTACTCCAATGCTCTGCCTCTGCAAATAGAGTTCCTTAGGATGATGAGGGCAGAGTGGACAGGAAAGTCCCCTGTGGGGACGAGGTATCCTCTCTCTGTGAAGGGAGTCCTCCCTGGTCCCCCCAGGGGGTCTGGTTGGAATTGAAGAAAGGGCCCTGTCCCCGGTGGGTCAAGCCAAGCTTCTGTCCTTACAGGTCCAATGAGACTGAAGAAAGCCCCAGTTGTCCCCCTACCCTGGCCCTTCTCGCAGGCAGGTGGAGGAGGCCCCGGACAGAGTCTAAAGCCCCATCATAAGAACCTCAGTACCAGTGCTCAGTCACTGAGCAGCCCAACAAAACCAGGCCTGGCCTGATCGTCCACTTAAGAGAAAGGTTTCCTAAAACCTGGGGGGTAATGATGGGAGATGCCACCCACTCCCACCTTCTGTGCCCACGTGTGATCACCAGCTTGTAGGAAATGGCTCCTGAGTCAGCTGCTAACCCAACCTCTGTCTGGGTCAGTACCTGACCTGGGCACTCCCAGCTTTGCCCAGTTTCCCATGAGCCTGGCACCCTGCTCCTGCCCACCGGCCCTGCCTGGCTCCTCTCTCCCACTGCCTTCAGAGAGAGGCACAGCAGGGGCGATCCAGTTTCACAGAAGGATAGGATTTCTGGATGCCAGGCATCAGCGGGCAGCCTCCCTCCTTCCACTGCTCCCGTCTGCCCTGAGACCGGCAGGTGGGCCGTGGAGAGCTGGCCCAGCCGGAGCACCCAAGACTCCCCCAGGTGGACCCAGAGCCCCTTCTGCTCCCCTGCTCCTGCTGGTGAGTCTGTGGCTGCATTTTCCCCTCTGACCCGCACGCTAATCTCTGCAGCCGTATCTAACCGCCGTATCAAAGGGCTCCAAGCATCTTTCTCTCGGACTTTCTGAAACGTTCTGGGGAAACTCGTCTCCTCGTATCACCCCCGTATTGAGTAGGTTGCCTTGCTCGTAGGAGAACCTCTGTCAATACGTGTGAGATAATTCACTGTTTGGTCCACAGAGGCACGCGCTAATGAGATGAAGCACTGGTGGTGGAATCGTGGGCATCTGTCAGCGTGGGCTGGGGCGGGCAGGCGCTGCCTTCGTGCCCCACAGAACAGCACAGATTCCGTGGTCTGTCCTCCTGGCTGGAGTTATGCCCCTGCCTTCTGCACCTGCTCTTCTACTGGCGCTTATGTGGGGCGGCGGGCAGTGGGCCTCTGGGCCTTCTTCCACCCCAAGGAGACTCCAAAATTTCTGGATCAGAAATGGGCATAGTGGGGGAGGGTGTGCTTTCTTCTGGTACAAAAGCAAGGCCCAGGCTTAGGTGGGGGGTTGGGGCTAGGGCCCGAGAAGTCTCCAAGATACGTGAGCCGGGAATGTGGCCGGAAGAATAACGCGTGTTTCTACAAGCGTGCTGGGAGCCGAGCTCATCTGGGTCGCTCGTGCTTGTTACCCAGGCCCAGGAGGCAGGGGCAGAACTCCAGCCAGGAGGACAGACGACAGCATCTGTGCTGTTCTCCTGGGGCACGAAGGCAGCTCCCCTGCCCACCCCACTCCACGCAAGCAGATGCTCGCAATTCCACCATGAGTGCTTCATCTCATTAGCACCAGCCTTTGTGTACCAATCAATGAATTATTCCACACGTATTTACAGAGGTTCCGTTATGAGCATGGTAACCTACTCCATATAAGGGTAACACAGATCTCTCTGTAGACACTGAGTATTGTCCCTGCTTTTCAGATGAGGAAACTGAGGCACAGAGAGGTTAAGTAACTTCCCCAAGGTCACGTAGATCTGTCCTTCCTGGGACACAGCTAGGGGACAGTTGTATGAAGAAGTGATCCCAAGAAAATAACCCTGGATGGGGGACACTTACAAAAAGGAGGGGCTGGCATTTGGCGTTTGGTCATTCAGTGTCAACACTTGGCCACAGAACCTGCTTCCCAGCCCTGGCTGTGCAGGAAGCGACGGCAAGGGGCCAGCGTGGCAGGTGACTGTCATCTAATGGAGCACGGCCAAGGGGGCTTCCGTCCAGTCTCCCAAAGGGTATCACACATAGTTGCAGACCTCAGAGACTATATGAGGCCGGGGTCCCACCCAGCATGGGCAGAAAAGAGGCACACACCCACCATGCCAGGTGGAGGAGGGCAGGGGTCAGATCCGGGGAGGAGGTGTTCCGCGTGGCTTTATGCAGGAGTGGCCCCATGCACCTGCTGTGAGCAGGAGCACCTGGGATCCCCATGGGGAGGCCCTGGCAGAAATCCAGGCAAGAGGTGAGGCCTGAGCAGACAGGCACTGGGGCAGGCGGAGGGTGGGGGGCGGGGGGGAGGGGCCTCATGGAGCCGAGAGCACAGGACTCAGAATCTGAGGGCGTGTGAAGTTTGGGGAGACAGAGACTCAGACTAAGGCACCCGCTGGGGGACAGGGAAGACAATGTGAGCTCAGACAATCATGGGGTGGGCACCAAAGGAAGGCCCCAGGGATGCTCTCCACATGAGGCCAAGGCAAGGCAGCTATCCCCGGAGAGCCGGGCCCGGGCTCCCACACAGACCATAGCCAACCTCCATGTACCACCGGCCAGGTGTCTGGGCTGTGCCAGGGGCTTTACCCGCATTCACGCCTTTGATCTTCTCGATAGCGCTAGGAGATGAGGAGTCTCCTCCTTATTTTACACCCCATTTTATGGGGGAAGAAACTGAGGCACAGAGACTAAACACTGTGCACAGAGGCAGTAGGAGACCTAGGCCTGCCGGCCTGAGCGCCTGCCTGCAGCCGCCGTCACACGGCCAACGGGAAGGCAGTATGAGGCCTTGACGGGGCCCAAGCGCGAAGCGTCCGGGAAAAGGCTGACTGCCAGGGCACAAGCCTCTCGCCAAGGCCGGGGGAGCTGTTTCAGCCTCCATGGTTCCTGTGGTCGTGAATTCTCCCACGATCTTTCTTGTCACCATCACTGCTGCTGCTGCTCAGCTTTTAAACAAAAGTGCTGTGGCCCGTGTCGTTCTGTCAGTTTAGGACGGCAGCTCTGTCCTTGAGCAGTCCAGGCGAGCCGGTAGGCAGACAGCCCCGCTGTGCCCACCCCACTCTCCAGCTAACAGAACACCCTCCTGTTCCAGGAGGCAGACAAAACAGACGGGGCGGGGGCTGGGGGGGCAGGAAGGTCCGGGCATACCTGGCCCAGGAGCATCTGTGAACGTGGGTGGTTTCTGGGGCTGCATGTTCGTGCACGGGAGCGCACCCACGTGTGTCCACATAGCTGCACACGAGTACATGTCCATCTGTGTGTTGGGTGTCTTGAGAATTTTCTGAGCCGCAAGTATGTGTCTGTGACTATTTGCGTGAGAGGCACACGTTTCTGTCTGGGGGGGTCTGTGTGTGTGTGTGTGTGTGTGTGTGTGCGGTGCATGTGTGGTCATGTGTGTATCCGTGTCTCTGTGTGTATGTGTTCAGGGCACAGCCTCTGGCTGAGTGAGAACAAGCCACACACAGTGGTGGACCTTCTATTGTGAGACGAATGTTGGCTTTGAACCTAGAAGACTTGGCCTTGAGTCACAACTTCATAACCTCGTGGCTGAAGGACCTTGGGCAGTCGTCCACCTTTCTAGACCTCAGTCTCCCCGTTTGTTCAATGCAGATAGCGACCCCTAGCGACCTCGGGGGCCACTGTGTGGCTCAGATTCTGTGGGGAGAGGCTGAGCCAGCCTGAGTGTGGGAGGCTGGCACGGACAGGAAGCGATTCCATCGCAGGCTGAGGGGCTGAGAGTACAGGCCAGTCGCGGTGTCCCTGGCCTCTGATGGCCCCAGGGACGTCTGTCCCGAGGCATCCAAGCAGGCTCAACCCGAGCAGGGGCAGCCGCTGAAAGGGCCGGGCTGCTGCACTAGTATGGGTGTGACGCTCCCAGTTCACCAGTGTCAGGAGAGGGCATGAAGAAATGGCCGTCCCACCCCAATCGCTGACCCGTAGCCCCGCAGATACAAGCCACTAGCACCTGACGCCTGCTGCGTCCTTTCTTGGTGTTGTCACTTCCTCTCTACACACTGCAGAGGCCACTTATCCTGGGTCACACAGATGGGCAGCCGGCCCTCCCATCCACCCCAGAGCCTGAACGAGGATGCTCACTAAGGGTGACCTCCCACAGACCCGCCCCAACCGGCTGGCTCCCTTCACTCGCTCATCACGTTCCGGCCTCCTGGCAGGAAGATGCTTGGCTTTCAGCTCCCCAACTCTGATGCCTCCAAGGCTGCCATTTCCACCCTCTGCCTTCTGCTCTGGGAGGCGCAGAGAGCTGGGTTCGTGTGGTCACCTCCCCACCACGAAAGGGCTCAGACAGGCAGCCGAGCCAACGAGACTTGCCAGAGACTCCATCTTCCTATTCCCCAGATGGGGACACTGAGGCCCTTGAAGGGTGGGGTAGCAACATCCCAACCACGGGTGAAGCAGAGAGGAGCAGAATCTATGTTATTTGGGCCCCTGAGGCTGGGCCAGTAGTTCAAGGTGGGATTTGGGCTGAGACCCGGGCAGAGGTGGGGTGAGAGAGCTGCCCTGGAGGGAGGGTCAGCAGGACTGGAGACCTGGCTGAGCAGAGAGCCGATGAGAGGCAGGACCCCAGATGAAAGGAAGGGGCACCATGGAGACATCTAGAGTGAACCGGCCAGTAGATGCAGCGGAACCACAGCGCTCTCTTCTGTCCAGCCCTATGCGGCTCCAAGGTTGGGTTTCCAGCCACTCTTTCCACCCATGGTCCCGTCCTTCACTCAGCCAAGGGCAGTGGGAACCCACCCTGTGCCAGCCTCTCCTGCCCACCTCCTCCTTCCCCCACCTGCTGCCAGCCCTGTGACATCTGAGCCCCTGTGTCACAACGTGATGACTTCCTTCAGCTGTCTTCTGACTCAGCTACCACCTCACCTGAGTCTGTAGGAGGTGTTGGGGTTGCTTAGCAACCAAAGGTGAGCATGCGAAAGGCCTTGGGAGGGGCTCAGTGTAGCACCTGCTCTGGGAGAGGCACAGAGCTGAGCCTGCTCAAGGCCCCATGTGCAGAAAGTGCCTGGTCTAGACCCAGAAGAGACCAGCAGCTCCACAAAGTCCCGTGCCGCGAACAGGGAGTGCTACAGTGCTGGAGGCAGCCGGGGCCCCTGTGGGATACACCAGGCAGCCAGGGATGGCTGCCCTGGACAGACGGAAAGAACAGTGACTCCATCCAGGAATGCCTACTGTGTGCCAGGCACGCTATTCACAAAATACGTTGTCTCCTTCTCCCCCTCCCCCTCGAAGAACCCTGGGGGAAGGTCTGACTAGACCTATTTAGAGAGGGAGAAAGTCAAGTTCACGGAGGTGGTGGTTTGCCCAAACCCACATACCCCAGTGAGCAGAGTTGAGATTCAAACCCAGGTCTGCCTGGCTTTGGAGGGAGGGGAGCAAGCAAAGGTGAGAGAGGGGCAGGTGTCAGATGTATTGGGACCACCAAGTGGACCAGCCTGTTCCCACGTACAAAGATGCTGAGGGACTCAAAGATGACAAAGCCCTGAAGAGATAAGACATGGCTCCAATAATATTGTGCCAAGACCTGTCTAGGGGCCTCGCAAGAGGGCAAGAGCACCTTCCCCTGGAGTCCTTAGGGAAAGCTTCGTCTCCAGGTGACGTTAGAAGTAAGGCATGCAGGTGGCGGGACCTGCATACATAGTGGCCTAGAGTCGGGGAGAACACAGTGTGTTCCAAGGGGAAAGGAGGTGGTTTGAACCCAATGCACTATCTCAGCACTGTGCCAGGCAAACACAGAGATTAGGGGTGGAGTCAGACACTGTAGAAGATCCTTGAGTGTAATGATTGCTTCAAGTGTGGATAAGAGTTCATCCTTGGGTACTTATGACACCGTTGGAGTCTTAGAACACCAGGCAGAGGAAGGGATGCAGAACTCGGGGGAAGCCATTCAGAACCCCACACTCTGCGAACCCAGCAGGCTCCCAGACCCTGCCCAGAGAGATGGAGGCTGGCCCCCAATGCCTCAGCCCACAGCTCCACCCTCACCCCAGCCAGCGTGCCCACCTCCTCCCATGGACCATCATGAGGCAGGGGGCAGCCCGAGAAAAGCCAGCTCCTCTCTTGGCCCGCACGTCATCAGCATTTCGGAGTGAGCTAAGCCCTGTGAGTGTGGAATCACTTTGAAAAGACTACAGTGCTGTCCACTGAAGGTTGGTCATCCTTGTCATTTGGGCATGAAGCTGCTCCAAGGCTGGGACCACTCCCAGTTTTCTCCCCTCCCACACTCATCCCCAGCTGCCCGGCCTCAATGTTCTTGAGTTGAAATTGAAGTTGAAAGGCTGTGAGAAAAGAATGTTTGTGGCAATTCAAACCCACGGGGCATGCTCTCCTTAACCCCATGCCCAACACACACATGCACACGCACGCACACACACACACACACACACACACACACTGCTTACTCCCACCTAACTATAATTACTTTTTCATGAAATTATTCCCCATAAACCTCTTGGACTTAGAAAAATACCAATGGCTACTGGCTTCTAACATTTCTGTTCTGTGGGGAAGTTGGCAAAAACAATAGGTACAGTGTAGTGATCTTTCCACCAGGCACTTTACATATGCTTTCTTATTTACTGCCCAGGAGTTACTTACAGAGGAAAGGGCTAAGTAGTCTGACCAGACGTACCATTTTAAACAGGACAGAAAACAACACTGCTGCTCCATTTCAAACAGGACATAGGATCAGCCTGCTGGAACCTTGAGTTTAGACCAGTGAGACGAGGCTGACAGTACGTGCCATTTGAAATGGGACAGCACTGTTGTTCTCTGTCCCAGTTAAGATGGGACGTCTGCTCAGCCTGGGGCTCAGGCACAGCAGCTTACTGCTGGAGAAGACCCACCCTGCGCCCTTCTGTTCCTCCTTCAACAGAAGCAGCTGGCTTCCTGTATCCGTGCCCACCCACCCTCACTAGGTCCAAGAGGTCGTGTCGGAGGTGATGAGAAATGCTTGGATTCTAGATAGATTTTGAAGCTGTAACCCAAAGGATACGGGGAGACCTGGTTGTCAAGTGTGAGAAGAAAGGAGTTCAGGACGAGATCGGGCATGGCAAAGTGTTGGCTACACTGGAGGACGTCATGCAAATATAAAAGTATATATTCTATTATTAAGGAATATTAGCTGCCTCTTCCATCATGGTCTCTGCCAATGTGCTATGGGACCCTCTTTGCCTGGAGAAGGATTTGCAGTCTCCTTTGCAATTTCTCTAGTTATTAGGATGTGAAGATCCAGGGGACGCAAACTGATCTCAAGGGGAAGATGTTGCCAAAACAGCCATGAGGTTCCTTCCCCAAGTTAAACAGAAATCATTTCTTCTTTTTTTTTTAAGATTTATTTTATTGTTTTGACAGAAAGAGAGAGACAGAGAGAGAAGGGGGAGGGCCCAGAGCCATCTCCATAGTTGCACGTCATCAGTTTTCGACATGGTTTCGTTCCACATGAAACCTGGGACTGCATGGGACAGGAACCTGGCTGGGGGCCTCCCGCAGGGGAAACACACCCCAGCTCAGCATATGGGTCTGCACAGGCTGGGGCTGGAACTTGATCCTTGGACCCCAGGGCTCCGAGGCAAGCGCTCAACCCGTTGAGCCATCCCGGCTTCCGCATAAATCGTTTCTTAATCCAGTGGCATACTTATGTCAGTGACCAAGGGCCCGCTGTGCCCCATCCCGGCTCCTATGTAACAAGCTTCCTCTCCACAGCTCCCAGCAGGCAGGGAAGGCTGGAGGTCTTCATGCTTCTTCTTCGGCTCCCTTAGCATGGATGTGTGTGGCTGGAAAGAAATGGAGGTCGCTCTGGTCAACTTTGATAACTCGGACGAAGTCCAGGAACAGCCAGATTACACTGCGGACTTCGATCCAGCCGGCCCCAAAGGCCGGCCTGGAAGCAGCCCCTTCTCCAACTGGAGGGTCCTCCTCAGCGACGGCACCAACCACGAGACGGCCTTCTCCAAGCCCCCAGGAGACTACATGGACCTCCCAGGGCCTGAGCCCGGGCTCACGAATGAAGGAAACCAGCGGGTGATCATCAACATCGCGGGGCTGAGGTTTGAGACCCGGCTCAGAACCCTCAATCAGTTCCCAGACACCCTCCTGGGAGACCGGGAGAAAAGGATGCACTTCTTCGACTCCATGAGGAACGAGTATTTCTTTGACAGGCACCGGCCCAGTTTCGATGGGATCCTCTACTATTATCAATCCGGTGGGAAAATCCGGCGCCCAGCCAATGTCCCCATCGACATCTTTTCCGATGAGATCAGCTTCTACGAGCTGGGGAGCGAGGCCATGGACCAGTTCCGGGAGGATGAAGGCTTCATCCAGGACCCCGCTCCCCTGCTCCCCACCAACGACTTCCACCGGCAGTTCTGGCTGCTCTTCGAGTACCCCGAGAGCTCCAGCGCGGCCCGCGGCGTGGCCACGGTCTCCGTGTTGGTGGTGATCATCTCCATCACCATCTTCTGCCTGGAGACGCTGCCCGAGTTCCGGGAGGACCGGGAGCTGAAGGTGGTGCGCGACCCCAGCCTCAACACGAGCCGGACGGTGCTGGCCCACAGCATGTTCACGGACCCCTTCTTCATGGTCGAGTCCACCTGCATCGTGTGGTTCACCTTCGAGCTGGTGCTCCGCTTTGTGGTCTGCCCCAGCAAGACCGGCTTCTTCAGGAACATCATGAACATCATCGACATCATCTCCATCATCCCCTACTTCGCCACTGTCCTCACAGAGCTGGTCCAGGAGACGGAGCCCAGCGCCCAGCAGAACATGTCGCTGGCCACGCTGAGGGTCATCCGGCTGGTGCGGGTCTTCCGCATCTTCAAGCTGTCCCGCCACTCCAAGGGGCTGCAGATCCTGGGCCGGACGCTGAAGGCGTCCATGCAGGAGCTGGGGCTGCTCATCTTCTTCCTCTTCATCGGCGTCGTCATCTTCTCCAGCGCCGTCTACTTCGCCGAGGTGGACGAGCCCGAGTCCCACTTCTCCAGCATTCCCGACGGCTTCTGGTGGGCAGTGGTCACCATGACCACGGTGGGCTACGGGGACATGTGCCCGACCACCGCCGGGGGCAAGATCGTGGGCATTCTGTGTGCCATCGCGGGGGTCCTCACCATTGCCCTCCCTGTGCCCGTCATCGTCTCCAACTTTAACTACTTCTACCACCGGGAGACTGCGAATGAGGAGAAGCAAAACATCCCCAAAGAGATCAACAGAATCCTGCACAGCGCCGATTCCAGGACGGGGAGCACGGAGTCCCTGAGGCAGAGCAACGGGGGCTGCTCTGCGGAGAAGGCCAGAAAGTGACCCGTCCGGGGCCCCTGGCTGCCCGCGTCTCTGTCTCCTCCCCACTCATTCTCTCTCTCTCCTCCCCCCACCTCTCGTTCTCTCTTTTCCCAAAGACCCAAATTTCCCTTTTGTGACCAACAGGCCATCCTGGACTGTAAACTGCTTTCTGTAAGCTATTTCTCTGCAACTGACTATTGGGGGGTTTCATGCTCCTTTCCCATGAGGGGGGATTTAGGTCTTTGCGACTCACCTGGGGTCCCCAACACCGGCAGTGCTGGCATCACCTAAGAGCAAGCAAGTGCAGAGTCCAGGCCCAGGCCAGACCTGCTGACTTGGGGTCTGCACTTTAACAAGATCACAGGTGATTCATTCTTCACACGAAAGGTGAAGAAGCACTAGCTGCGGTTTCCCTCAGAGAACAATTAAAAGGCCGGGGTTGCCTTGAGCCGTGAGTGAGCGCCCTTGAGCCGTTTCACAAGAATGTCTGACGCTTGTGTAGTATGCCATCAATGTCCCCACTGTCACCTCACCGCATCTCAGTAACTAGCAGAAGAGATTCAATGATTATGCCCATAACAATCAGGCAGGTGCACAAACTAGGGGACCACCACTTACCTAAAGTCACCCAGAAAGAGTGACACAGTCGATGCTGGGACCCAAATCTCCTACCTACCAGTGGAGCTCTTTCCACTAATGGACGCGAGGGAATGGGGGAGGGGAGCTCTGTCTCTCAGAGGGACCGGCAGCAGAGCTGGGGGCAGGAACACTCTTTCCTGGGGCGTCACCTCATCTCCTCACAGCCTGGGAGGCGCTGAGGGGCCTCTGGCACAGAGCTGCCCAGGAAGGGTGGCCTGGAGCCGCTGCTGCCCAGACGCTGCCCACACACGGGTTCCCTGCCCTGCCCTCCCAGCTGGTCCGTAGCCTGGCTCCTGCCGGCCCTGCCCAGCCCTCACTCTGCTCTGGGTGAGTCCCTTCCCCACGACTTGCTCAGATGCACTCTGACGACACACAAGCTGGTACAGGAATGCATCTGGCCGGGTGCTCTGGGTGGTACAGGACAGAAACCCGGCTCACACGGGACCCAAAGAGAGGACTTGATTGGCTCATGTGACTGAGACGTGCAGGCTGAGAGCTGGTCATAGGCCCCCCTGACTCCAGGGACTCAAACATGACCTTCAAAGCGCTTGTCACCTCTGCCTGTCTCCCTTCTCTGTGTGCCTCTGCGGAACGACTTCATGCCCCTTGAGCCAAAGGGGTGGGGCGTGACAGCCCCAGGCCACAGCCTGTCTTCCTACCCCATGGGGTGTCCAACGCTCTGGTTCCCTGGGTCATGCTGGAAGAAGAGTTGCCTTGGGCTACACATAAAATACACTAACTCTAACGGTAGCTGATGCGCTTAAAAAATAATAATAATAAAAATCTTAGGATGTTTTCAGAACATTTACGAATTTGTGCTGGGCCGCATTTAAGGCCGTCCTGGGCGGCATTCTTACACGCACCTACAATCACCTTTGAACCTGTTTATCTATAGTTTCTCACAAAAATGTTAGACCCAAAAGGCAGGGATTGCCCCCAGTCTGGTCCTTCACTATATTCCCAGGGCCTATCATAGCCCCAAGCAGGTACTCAGCAAATACTTGTCCCCTTAAGCCCTCCCTCCCAATCACCCTAAAGAGGCCAGAGGAAGCCTCCCTACAGCCCTGGACAGATTCCATGCTCCCCGCCCCTCCCCCACGCTTCCCCACACTCTAGCCGTGCAGGCGGAGGCCGCCGCTCCCTCAGGGGGGCTATGAGTGCAGGGCACCTCGAGGACATTCTGGGGGGGCTCTGAGGCCTGGGGTGCAGCTGGTGGAGGGTGGGGGGAGGCCTGGCCTAGAGCCCCTGCATGTTCCCAGTGCCCAGCGCGGAGGCTGCTGTCCCTACAGGCGTAGAGGAGAGCGGACAGTCTCTCGAAAGGCCTGTCTCAGACCCCTCACAAGCTTTCCAGTGGAAGCCCTGAGCCTTCAGAAGGCGCCCGGAAGCCCTGCCTCCCGGGACCGTTTGGGCTTCTGCCCTCACACCCTGACCACACATTGACCCAGCCTGGCTCCACCCAGCAGGCCCCTGCTCCCACGGGAGTCCTGCTCAGGCCACCCCCCTCCAGGAACACGGCCCCACCCCGGCCCTCTCCCCATGCCCACCCTTCACCCTCTATTCCCTCCTCATTAGATCCTGGGGATGTGAGGGAAGGAGACACCCAAGGTGCCCCTGCCCCCCACAGCAGCTGATTCCGCCTCCTCAGAAATAAAATGCCCTGTGGCATGGAGGGCCTTTGAAGCTGGCAGAAAAAAAGCCACCCTGGTCTCCCCAGAGACCACTGTGTCACCCGGCGGCACATCCTAGAGACAGGAGAACGTCCGCCCTCAAACGGGGATGAAAAGGGACCGGGGGTGGCAGGCAGCTGGGGCGATGGGTAAAGGGAAGATCAGACAAACTGCTGTTATTGCATCTCAGGGGAAGCGGAGGTAAAAAGCCGCCTGCGAAATGTCACCGGATGATGAGTGCTATTTCACTGCTGTTGCTGAGGTCTCCGTCAGACGCGTGTGGAGAGAGTGACAGCACACCCGTTAGGAATTCTGAGTGCACCTCCTGCTCTGCTGAGCCAGAGGGGCCGTGGCTGAGCCCCCTCCAGCCACCACCACCCTACTTGCTCCTGTTAAGAGAAATGGTACATCCAAATGTAACAAAAGAATAAGCAAGTGTAACAGACACGATCCACACCCCCAAGCTCCCCCAAGGCTATTGTGGGAGTTAAATGAGATAATACATGCAAGTCTTTAACAAAAGGCGCAACACGCTAGAGAAAATAGGATGGAGGTAGCAGGCACCTGGGAGAACTCACCTGCAGGTGGCAAACCCATGGCAAGGCCATTGTTATGCTGTCATCTCAGCCCAGTGGCTGGTGTGTGGTGGCTGCTCAACAAAAGAAGGAAGGCAAAGAGTAGCAGAAAGAGATGATGGGAAGATCAGACCACGCCCCTTGAAAAATAACAACAGCTTACGTCTATTGCCTGCCATGCACTAGCCTGTGACGCTCAATGTAAGTGAACTAACTGGGGGCTCAAGACGCCCTGTGGGGTAGAACCTACTCTGAGCCCCCTCTTATAGATGAGACAATGCTGTCAGCCACAGGACTGTCTAGTAACTTGCCCGAGATGCGACAGCTAGCAAGTGGCTGAGCCGGGATTTGAACCCAGAGGCCTGGCTGCAGGTCTCACGGTTTCTCCTCTGCCCCCCCCCACCACCTCGCCTCACAATGCTAGCTCAGGAGAGCCGTAAGGGCTGAGCCAGGGGACAGGGAGAGGTCGTGGAGGCACTCCTTCCTACCCCAACCCCAGCCCTTACACACCGCAGTTCCCACGGTCACGGCCGTTCTGTCACCATGGCTAGGAAGCTGTGTACAGATTCACCCTCCCTCCAGTTTTCCAGAAGACAGAAGCCAAATCTGTCCACCGTTGTCTCCTCTGGGGTCAGCTCAGTGTCACATGTTTGGGAACACCTTGGCCCACTTCTGATCCTTCCCGCAGGGGGTACCCTCACCTTATTTCTGCCTTTGGAAACCCTCCCCATCCCGCAAGACACTCCGCACAGCCCTCCCTCCACGAAGCTGGTTCCGATCCCGCCTTGCCCGTGCCTCATCTACCTGCGCCCCCCTTTGTGAGCTCCTGGAAGTGGGGCCCTGGCTTGTCACCACAGTCTCAGAACCCTGATACTCTGTGCCTGGCACAGAATCAATGTCCAGCTGTAGTTGCTGAATTAAAAGTCTGATGACGCTGTGGTTCTTCCGTGTGGGTGACACTTCACAGCGTGCGTTAACTATCTGTGGCCGTGTAACAGAGTACCCTAAAAGTTAGCAGCTAAAACCAACACACAATGACCAACTCGCAGTTTCTGTGGGTCAGGTATCCAGGCAGCTCAGCTGGGCCCCGTCCAGGTGTGCGCTGGGGCTGCGGTCACCTGAAGGCTCAGCCAGGACCTCAGGGGCGGGGGGAGGACCGCGGACATCGGCAGTTGCAGGTTTGGGAGGCAGTTCCCTCCTTCTCTGCCCCCACAGAGGGGCCCTCTCCCCAACTTAGACATCTGCTTCCCCTCGTAGAAGCAATTCTCAATAAAAAGGACTTGGTGGGCAAGGCAGCGGGTTGGGGGGGAACACGTCTGACTGTGATGTCTTAGCCTCAGTCCTCAGCTCTCTCGGTTTTCATGATCATCCTGCTGTGGTTTGGAGGGTGAGGTCCCGACGGTGAGGGCACTGGGTGGTATTCTGGTGAACTTGTCCTGCAGCAAACATAGAGAAAGGTCACCCCCAGAGGCTGAGGTGTGCGCTGAGGAAGAGGGTTCTTGGTGTCATCCACCAAAGAGGAGAGTGTTGGGCAGGTGGAGGGGAGCCCCTGGTAAGGGCACCCCCTCTTGCCTTTAGACCTCCAGGAGGGACACTGGCCGAAAGTGAAGCTGAGGGCAGAAGGCATTAAGTTGATGTGGGAAGCAGAATAACAGACCCCCAAAGATGCCCACATCCTAACCCCTGAAACCTTTGAGTATGTTACCTTTGCAGCTGTGACCCTGTCAAGAATCTTTTTTTTAAAGATATATTTTATTGTTGTTTTGTGTTGTTTTGTTTTTTTGACAGAGGCAGAGAGGAGGAGGGCCCAGAGCAGTCTCCACAGTTGCATGTCATTAGTTTTTTGATGTAGTTTCACTCCACAGGTGGTGCAGGTCTGTGCAGGGCAGGAATCGGGCCAGGGGCCCTACTACAAGGGAGGCACGCCCAGGGTGGGAGCCGAACTGGCAGCACACCCCAGTTCAGCACATGGAGTCCGCATGAGCCAGGGCAGGGATTCGATCCTCGGTCCCCGGTCTGGTTCCTGCCTTGCACAGACCCACACCCACCTGTGGAATGAAACTATGTAGAAAACTGGTGATGTGCAACTGTGGAGACTGTTCTGGGCCCTCCCCCTTCTCTCTGTCTCTGTCTGTCTCTTTCTCTCTCTCTCTCTCTCCCTGTCAAAAAACAATAAAAATAAATCTTAAAGAAAAGAAAGACTGTAGTCCCCCGTGTCACCTATTCACCTCCCTAGCCCAGGTACCTCCAACAAGCCAGGTGATGTTCCAAGGACCCTCTGTTGCTGTTGGGAAGATGGGCTGAATCCCACCAGGTGTCTGCGCCCTTGGGGTTCCACGGGAGGCCAGATGGCTTTAGCCCTGGGGGAAGGGCTACTTCTCAGGGCCGGGAGGGGAGGAGCTGGTGAGAGGCAGGGTGCTACGGGGCTGGCAGACGCTGTGTGGAAGAGAGGATGCCCTCCTAGGATGCAGGATAGTGTACATCCCTGCAAACTCCCCAGCCTCCAGTGTGACTGGATTTGGAACCAGGGTCTTTACAGAGGCAGTTACGGCTAAATGAGCTCATAGAGGTGGGGCCCGAATCCCACATGGCCGATGTCCTCAGGAGGAAGAGACGCCAGTGATGTGTGGGCACAGATGAAGGGCCACGAGAGGGCACACAAAGAGGCAGCTGTGTGTAGGCCAAGAAGAGAAGCCGCCGGAGAAACCAACCCTGCCAAACCGTGAGCTAGTCTCTAGAGTCTAGAGCTTCTGGCCTCCAGCCCTGAGAGACATGAGTTTCTCCTGTTTAAACCACACAGGCAGTGGTATTGTTCACAGCAGCCGAGCACCCAACACACGAGGAGGGGTGGAGCGGTCAGAGGGGCCTGAGAGGCATTCATACAGGTGCCCAGTGACCTTGGCCAGGGAGCAGCCCCTGGGCATGAGAAAGCCCTTCCTCTCCATCTTGGGTAAGGTGACCAGATTTTAACATTGGTAAAGCGGGACACCATTGAGTGGGGGGGGGAGCGGGTTCTTGATTAAAAATTTGCTCTATCTCCCGCCGTTCCCTAGCTTGTCGTGCATTCTTTCCAAAAATCGGGACTTTTTTAAAATGCCGCGGGACGCGGGACAAATTGTTAAAAATCGGGACTGTCCCGCCAAAAGCGGGATGTCTGGTCACCTTAATCTTGGGTCCAAATAAACCCTCAGAACCCAGGCCAGGGCCACGGCCCGGCTGCCACCAGGTAACTACAAGATCGGCACTGCACCTGCTGCACCGGCCTGTCACGCAGCCCGTTTGTCTGAGTCTCAGGCCAAAGATGATTTCTGAGGTTTCCCAGGCCCCAGTCCACTCGCTCCCTAACTGGCCGAAAGTACTTGGAGAGTCTCCACTTTTTTGCGTATGATCCAAACCCGCCAGGGCCACGGGCCCAGGTACTGGAGCGCTGACCAGAGCACCCCTTCGGCTTAGGGACATCTACGTCACTGTTCCGGGAGCTGAGGCCGACAGACTGGCCACCAGGGTGACTCAGGGAGTCCCAGGGACACAAGCCCGGGCATTTGGACAGCCGTTCTGCCCACAAAACACTTTTTTATTTGTAAATGACGCTCTCTCGATGAGAAATCACTCACCCCCGCCCACCTGAGAGCTAATCCGGGGACAGTGGCTGAGACGTGGCTCTCAGTGTGCAGGACCTTCAGGCAACAGTTCAGAGCTGCCAGAGGTGTGGCTGGTCCCACGCAGGACATGCCTCAGCCTAGGAGAGGCCTGTCTCCAGAGGCTCCTTGTTCCCTCTCACAGGCCCTAAAAATAAAGCTCCAAGGACACAGTTATTCTGGGCTCGGTGCAAAACAGAGCCCTGGGAAAGAAAGGGGCTCTCAAATTTCATGGCTGGGGCCAGAGGAGAAGGCAAGGACGGAAACGAGGCAGGCTCAGCCCCGTCAGGTGGGGCTTCAGCATGGCGCTGAGGAAACCCAGGCCACCAGCTCAGAGGAGGTGGCCGGGCCCGGAAAAGGAGGCACAATCCCACCCACCAGAATGGGGACACAACTTTGGTGCGCCTCGTAGCCAGTCCTGGCCTGACACCGCGGGGTGTGTCTACTGCACCTGCCCCTGGCGACTCGCCAAGCTCCCCGGAACCAAAACTCCTGGGGGTGAAGTACTAATGCTGTCCCCACGCCCCATGGGCACACGCAGCAGGCACATCCTCACCTGGTCAGCTGTAGCCCCAAATGCAGTTCTGCTATTACGGAGGATCCAGAAGGATCAAGAATAGAGGGCACCAGAGAACAAAGACAGAAGGAAAAAGCTAAGGACCAGTGAGGGAGGGGTTGGGGGGCAGGGGCCATGACTCCTGTGTCTGTGCACCTCCGGCAGAAGCTGGCACTGTGCCTTGTGCATAGTGGTCATCTAGTAACTTCTATTGTTTGCTTGGCCACTGCCCTGGGCCTGGTGGGGAGGGGAGAAGTTGCGGCATAGAAAGCAAGGTGTACGAAGCTGGCATTTGGGACTGGGTCGCTAGAGGGCGCTCCAGGACAAGAGCTGAGTCCAGGCAGCCTTCGCCCTGTGGAGGAGTTTGAAGAGGATCATTTGGAGTTTGTTTATTCATTCAACATACGTCCACGGAACAAGTACTCTGTGTGAAATAGCAAGTGCTATGAAGGATACAAACACGACTGAGATGTGACTCCTGTCCTGCAAGAGGGGGTCATCCCGTTAGAAAAGAGGCATCAATGAAGCTATCCATATTTATTTTCACTGGTAACTTCTATTTAAGTGCTGATTAATCTTCACACATTGTTCTTTCTACCTATAATGCTCCTCCCTCCCTCATTCTGTATGCCTTACCTTCTCTTCTGTCTTTGCTCAAATTGACCTTCTGAAGCCTACCCTCCCCGCCTCATTTTAAAGCATAAAAGTCATAGCATTCTCAGTCATTTGCACCCCCCTCTGCTTGTTCCCATGATGCTTAACGCCATCTAATATGCTACATGGTTTACACATTTATTATCTCCCTCACCCGTGTCCCCTGCAGAACTCCATGAGGGTGGAGGGGTCCATCTGTTGTGTTCACACAGGAGGTCCTCAAAACATAGGTTTTAATAAATAAGACCCGTGACAATTCTACTTAGTCCAAGTAAACCAAGTGGCCAGGGGTCAGCCAGCGAGCACTCCCGCAGTTTGTAGCTTGGGTGACGTGGGCATCGTGTGCAGGGGGGTCTTCTTGGAGGAGACGACCTTTAAGCTGACCTGAAGGATGAGGAGCAGCCCACAGGTGGGAGAGAGTGGAGACGCCCCAGGCAAAGGGCCCGGCACGAGGCCAGCCCTGCAGTGTTGGGGGTGACCATAACAGAAGGACAGACCAGATGTCCCGCAGCAGGAAACTGTTGCACGCCCTGGACAGTCAGGGCCCCCAGCCAGGACCAGGGCACCTGGGCAGGAGCCAGCCCACGCCCCTCTGCTGGCCCTGGGCTTCCGGCCCCACTCCTCCCCACTGCCTGCTTCCTGCTCTTTCCACTTGCATTTCAGGCTGCCCAGGGCTCTCGGACACGGGGCAACCGCTAGCCCTTCCGGTCTCCGCGACATTCTCCCTTCTGCTGCAAGCAAGAAACAACCTGCACAGCTCAGAAAACCATCCATCATTTTGTCATAACATTTCCATTTCAAAGACTTCCTTCCCAAGCTCATTCTGGCCAAATGCTGCCTCTCATTAGCATGAGAAGCACTGGCCAGAAAACTGAGTGACAAGGGAGGGAGGGAAAGTGGAACTGGGACTCCAGGGCTGAGGATTCCGCCTGCGGCCCTGAGCTGGGCAGGTGCTGTGTGGGAGTGTGTGTGTGTGTGTGTGTGATTGTGTGGGTGTGCACATGTGTCTGTGTGCATGTACATGCCGGTGTGTGTGTCTGTACATGCCTGGGTGTGCACCTGTGTGTGTGCACATTCATGTCTGTGTGTGTATCTTTGTATATGTGCATGAACATGCCTTTTGTGCATCTGTGTGTGCATGTACATGCTTGTGTGTATGTCAGTGTATGTGCACATACATAGCTCTGTTTGTGTCTGTGTGTGTGTATATGCCTGTGTGCGCATCTGTGTGTGTATGCACGTACATGTCTGTGTGCGTCTGTGTATATGTGCATGTACATGTCTGTGTATTTGTCTGTGTGTGCACTTACATGCCTGTGTGTCTGTGTGTGTGCACTTACATGCCTGTGTGTGCATCTGTGTGTGTATGCACGTACATGTCTGTGTGCGTCTGTGTATATGTGCATGTACGTGTCTGTGTATTTGTCTGTGTGTGCACTTACATGCCTGTGTGTCTGTGTGTGTGTGCACTTACATGCCTGTGTGTGCATCTGTGTATGTATGCACGTACATGTCTGTGTGCCTCTGTGTATATGTGCATTACATGTCTGTGTGTATGTCTGTGTGTGCATGCACATGTCTGTGCATGTGTGCTCGTGTCTTTGTGAGCTCATGGTTCTCAGCACTCATGATTCATGCCACCTGGCAGAGATTTGCCTGCTCATGTCACAAGGCACAAGCAAGCCCCTCTCTGGCATTTGTGTGCCAGGAACTGCCCCAGGGGCTGAGGATTCAGAGCAAAGTCTCCGGTGCCCGTTGGTCAGGGTGCTGTGAGTGAGGAGCTACAATGGGAAAAACTCAGCCATTAGGAAGTGGGGAGATGGGAGTCCGGTGGAGACGGGGTGTCACAGGACCTGGGAGCTGGTCTTGAAGGGTAGAGGCAGTTCACAGGCTCGAGAGAGTGGAAAGGGCCTGACAAGCAGAGGAAAGGGCACGAGCCAGGCCCAGCCCTGCAGGGCGGTGGCTGTGGCCGCCGCAGCAGGCCCATGGCAGCTAAGGCATGGAGGGTGGACTTGAGCGGCCACGGGGCGTCCTCAGCTGCCTTCTCCCTGCCCTGGTTCGCATCTACAGGCAGAGCTGGTGGGAGAGCCGGTAGTGAGTCAGCCGCCCTGCAGGGTCCCCCTCCCAGCATCACAGATTTCACTGACCTCCAGGTCACCCCTCTTCACAAGGAAATAGCAGATGTGGGTCCATGACAGCCCCTCCCAAGGCCCACTCAACCCCCTGCCAGCCCCTCAGAAAGCTGGGCCTCGGCCGGGCCCTAAGACCCTGGAGGCAGCCTGGCTACTTCCTGTCCCCTTCTGTGTCCTTCCAGCGTGCGCTGAGCCTGTCCCCGGGGATAGCGGGGCTGGGAGAGTTCCAGGCTCAGGAATAGGAGGGAGAGGATGCAGAGCAGGCCTGGTTACAGGGGGTGGGGGTGTTATAAAGGCTGAAGAGACAAAAGGACACTCGCAGGAAGCAGTGGGAATCCAGGGGGCCTCGCTGATCGAATCATTTGTTCATTCATTCATTCACTCCTTCAGCAGTACTCAATGGGGGCTTTCCAGGAGTTAGGCACCCAAGGTGTCAACATGAGGGGAGCACAGTGTCTGTCCTCAGGGGACCCCCAGTCCATGAAGGAGCCCGGCAAGGAAATAAATGTTAGAATGCTAAGCACTACACTGAGGAGATTTAAACTGAGGTGAAGTTTGAGCAACAATTAAACATCATCAAAGGGGTTGGAGTGTAGAGGATGTTCCAGGCAGAGCATTTCGGCTCCTGAGACCCCAGGCGCAGAATGTGGTGCTGCCTACACCCCGTTAGACCCGGGAGAAGCTGCCTCCTTGAGCCCGGGGGTGTACCGGGGTGCAGGGGGGGCCATTTGGTCCAAGCTTTCCATTTATGAACATGGCCATATTTAGACTTCCTACATCATCTCCAGTTGAGGTTTGGATGTTGAAAGTACAATTTGTTAAGCATAAACCATTAAAATATAACACAATTGTTGTGAGCGTGTTCGGAACTTTTTTTTTAATCTACAAGAAGCCTAAAAATAGCGAGAGTGGCCCAGTTCTGTCTCATGCTTGGCAAACAGACAGTCTGGGTCTTAGATAAGAACATGAGGCTTAGAGAAGCCACACAATCCAGCACTTAGTTCTCAGCACGACACTCACCTCCCTGACCCTGTGAGGCTTGAGTCACCCTCTGCCCTCGAAGTCCTAGAATGTTCTACCGTCACCTCGTCCCCAACCTGCCCCAGGTTCCTCAGCCCGACCCTCCCTCCTCCATGTCACCCGACAGCCAGGCCGGCTCCCTCCCTGCCAGAGGCCACCAGTGCCCCTGTGACCAGTGCTGGCTGCTCTGCCCTGGACCCAGACAGGTGCACAGACCGCGGGGTCCCTCTTCTTGTCTGTCCTTGGGGGCAGCTGAGAAAGACCCCCCAGAGATGCCAACAGAGGGGCCTGTCAACACGACATCTGCAGCTCCTGCTGGGAGCCCCCCACACACACATATACTGCTCTTCATAAAGGACAGTCTCGTGAAATGTCAGGACAAGCAAACCTCTACCTTCCTCTCTGAGGCTGCTGCAGGACTCGCCTCAGCTGGTAGCAGGGCAAGTGCCGTCAGGGTAAGGTAGGGATTCAGTGGGAACATGGCCCCAGAAGCCTGATCAGTTGCTCTGTCCCCTGTTGGGGACAAGACTAAGCTGTTCAATGAAGGGGCAGAGCCAAACCTCCAGGGGCTGGGAAGTCAGGTTAGGAGCCTCTAACCCCGAGGCTAGAACTCTGGGCTGTGGTTCCTCCCCGAGGTCACGGCCACCTCTGGGCCTTCCCAGGTGCCCTCTGCCTACTCCCCGCACTGTCTTCTAGGGACGGCCAGGCCCTTCTCTTGACAGACCCGGAGCGCTCCTGTCCCTGGGTCACTGTTCTCGACTCAGTACCCTCACACGCCAGGCCCTTGCTCCCCAGGCACAAGCCTCATCCAGCAAATGGTCTCCCCTCCTGGACCCTTTCCGTGGAAAGATCTAGAGAGGAGGCAGGAAGGCAAGCTATACACCTTCGTTTCTCCTGCCTGGGCTTGGAATGGCCAATTCCTTCGGGAAAGTCTTCGCCCATCCAGTGTCCCCAGCCCCCCCCCACCCATGTGGCCCCAGTCCTGCAGGACATAGCACGTGGAACTTACGTCCCGCCCCCCTGGCCGCGCACGCGCGGGGCGTCAGCCCCAAGGAAAGCCAGGCTGTGCAGAGACGTGGTATTTATTGAGAACCACCTGCCCGAAAACCTGATCCAGATGTGAGCGTGCGTGTGTTTGGGGCAGTGTGGTCCGTGGTCAGCGGGGCAGTCAGATGGCCTTGGCCAGCCCCACGCGGTTGTTGGCTCTGTCAAAGACGCTGAAGTACTCGCGGATGAAAACGTCCCCCAGGATCCACTGTTCGGAGCTGTCGTCCCCCTGGAAGCCACTGGTGCAGAAGTCCTCGTCCTGGGAAAGGCAAGAGGCGCTCGCTGGGCCTGCTCCGAACCCCCATGCGTGGGGAGGACGGGAGGCATTTCCCTACCCCACCCCCCATGACTCGCTCATCTGGTATTTCCTCTCATCCTTGAAATCACCTTCCAGGGTAAGCGAACAAGTATCAGATCCATCTCACCCAACAGATGAAGACATTGATGTTCAAAAAGTAAAGTGACCTCATCTAAGATCACCTGGTGAGGTCCCCTCCCCCCAACCTCCTCACGTGTCCTCTCCAGCCCCCCACCTTCCAGTTCTATCACCTACTGCCCCGATGACCAGCCAGGAGAGGCCTGGGAGCCCAAGGCCTTGCTAGTTTGGGGTGCTTAGGATTCGGTCAAAGCTGAGGCCGGCCGATCAGCGGGATGAGGGCTGGGACCCACAAAACCCTAAGAAAATTCCAGACACAGCTCAAGCTGCCTGGGCTTAGCCGCTAGAACCAGTGGGTGGCTGTTCCCACAGGAGGGGGCTGTGGTCCTGCCGAGCCCCCCCCCCCCTCAAACCACTGGGCTCTGTCCTTCCCACCTGCCCCGTTTCTCCCAGAACAGGCCTAGAGTAGCCCCAAACGAGGCCCAGGGACCACAGGGCCCCTGCTCAGAGGGCCAGTTGGTCTAAACATTCATCCTGCGTCTAGGACCTGCTGCTTATCACCAACGTCAGTGGCTTGCCAGGAGGGCGGGGAGGAGGGGGCTCAGGGAGCCGGGCTCCCTCTCTTGAGACTCACCTGGCTTGTGTAAGCAGAGGCGGGCAGGGGGAACTTCCTGCCGTTGATCTCAAAGACCACCATGGGCATGCTGCTCAGTTTCCCGCAGTCGATGTCAAACTAGCAAACGATACAACCAAACACAACAGAAACCCCGTCAGAGGCGCCGAGAACAAATGGGTGGTTGGCAGAGGAGAGGGAGGTGGGAGGTCGGTGTGACAGGTGAAGGGGACTGAGAGGTACAGACTTCCAGTCACAAGATAAATAGGTCACAGGGATGTCGTGTACGGCATAGAGAAAACAGTCAATAATAGCGTAATGACTTTGTACAGTGGCAGATGGTAACTAGACTTATCATAGGTATAAAAGTGTCACTGTGTTGAACACCTGAAACCAATATAATACTGTATGCCAACTATACTTTACTGATCATTTTTTACACTGGATCTTAGCCAAAAGGCTGAGAAGTGATAAAAAATAAGTTTTTAAAAGACCAGAGAGCGGTCCTCTTCAAAGGGTGCTGGGTGTGGTCTGACTGGGAGAGGCAGAGACGGCCCCAGACCCGACCTCTGCTTCTGCAACGTGAGAGGCGGGGCCTGCCTTCCCCTCAGAAGACCGCAGGGAGGCTCTCAGCCTGGGACTTGGTCCCAAGACATGGTCCTCAGAAGAGTCACATTGAGGGAGACCAGCCAGCCCAGGGCCAGAGTCCCGCTTGGGACAAAGTGGGGTTTGCCTTGGTGCCCCAGCTCCACAGGCCCAGTCTGAGCTCCCAAGTTCCCCCCACCCCCATCCCCCAACCCAGAACCGAATCCCAAGGACACTGGGAGCACTTAGCTTTCCAGGAAGAAGGGGGGAGACCAGTGGGTGAAAGAGGAACAAGGCGGGGCACGAGAGAGCTCAGCAGTCAGGGACACACAGCTCTCCTGGGGACAGGAGGCCAGGCTGTGCCCACTGCACGAGCCCTGGGAACGATGGTGAGCCATGGCCAAAGGCCTCCGGAGGAATCCCAACCTTGGAGGGGAAACAGGCTCCCTCACCATCTCCCTCTGTCATTTCTTCCATGTGCTAAGGGACCCCGTCTTCAGGAGGGTCTGGGTGGGGGTGGGGAGTAAGGGCCTGGCCTCACTATGTCAAACTGGCCCTTGGTGGCTCCGATGGCCTTCTGGACGTTGAGGATGTCGCTGCTGGGCCCCACCAGCATGGAGGTGCCTGTGTCCAGGATGGCCTGACAGCCGCCGTCACAGGCCACAACCACGCCATCAACGGTGACTCTGCAGATGGGAGACAGGATTGGCCTTGCAGCGCGTCCAGCATCTGGCCCTTCATCCCTGGTTCCCTCCTGGTCTCACTACCAGGATCCCTGGGCAGAGGGGAAAGCTCAAACACCCGGACCCTTTCCCTGGGGCCCCGTAACTTCCTGAGCTCAGAGCAAAGACCTAAAACCATTTTCTCCCAGCTCAGTGGGTAAAAGAAGGCTGCCCCACCTTCGATGGGACTGAAAACGTAGTCAAGCAGCCGTCACGTGCGTGAGGGGCGGGAGGAATCCTGCACTAGTTACCGGGAGATCCGTTCTCAACTTTCCCCGCTGCCATTTACTTGCTCAATGTCTTGGGCAAGTTACTCAACCTCCATCCACAGAACGGGTACATTCACAGCCCCGTCCTGGGCTTTTCAAGGGGTGGTCGTGAGGTCCAACAGGATGGTAGTAAATTATAAAAATGAGGAGAATAATGGCACCCACCTCACAGGGACTTAGTGTGGATGAGTGACAGTCATATTAAGACTTAGACAATGCCTCGCAGGTAGTAAGCTCTCCCTAAGCACAGCTCATCTTATTGGTAAAGAACAGGTAAAGGTGCAACATTCTCACTGTCACAGGTCACAGGCCTTGGAGCATCTAATCCAGCCTGAAGTGACCGTCCCAGCAGCTGCCATGGTGCAGTCCTTCTGAGCCCTCGCGGGCTGCCAGCCAGGCCCTCCATGCCCACACGCCCGGCTGGGGCCAGCGCTGCCGATCACCCACCTGTCCACAGTGAACTGCCAGTACTCCTGCACGGTCACAGGCACCCAGTGCAGGGAGCCGGTGTAGTGGGACGAGTCGATGGCCCCCAGCGTGAGCACGCTCCCCTGGTCGTGCCTGCAACCAAGGACGGGCTCGTCAGGGCTCCACAGCCCAGCCTCCACGCCCGTCCCCTCTGAGCTCTGCAGCCCCCGCTCATGCCTCAGCACTGGGAGCCATGTGAGGGGGTCAGGGGCGGCCCGCCATGCAGGTCACGTGACTGCCGGGCTCTGCTCAGGCCATCGTGGGTATTCCCAACGGCCACCCTGTGCTCCCTCCTCCCGCCACCCAGGGCTTTCTGCCCCCAGCCCTGGGGCCTTGAGTCAGAGAGTGTGTCCTCATCAAGGTCCTGCCACCGCTGGGGTCCAGCTCATGCTGTCCCTCTGTCTCTCTGGATATCGCCCACTCATGCCTCAGCAAAGCTTCGCCGGCCACACACGCACACACACACGCACACGCACGCACACGCGCACGCACACACACAGCTCTCCCCTGCACTCAGTGCCCTTTCCACACGTAATAATTGTGTGTGTGATTGTGCGTTGTCTGTTTCCCCTGCTATAGAGGTAACTCCCGGGTTGTCCTGTGCGTTGGTCTAACCCCATCTCCTGTCACAGCCCCTGCACACAGTAAGGGCCCACAAACATCTAGTGAATGAATGAATCAGTGAATGAATGAATGAACCAATGTAGCCCTTGCCTAGGCTCCCCTGACCTTGGCTACCCAGCCCTTCTCTTAGGCGTGGTCCCCTTGCCCCATCCTGCCCCTGCCCCTATGTCCAGCTGGGCTGCACCCTCACAGGGGCAAGTGGGGGGCATGGGGACGCCTGGCCTGACTCCCAGCCTGGCTCCCCCACCAGCTCCCAGGGCGATGCTCTGTCCTGGCCTCAGTTTCCTACACTGTGAACGGAGAAGGGAGGGCCCCTTGGGAGACTGCGCTAAAAGCCCATAAACCTCAGTGGCATGCACTGGTTGCTGAGGCCTGCCACCTCGGAAAGCAGTTAAAAGCCCCCTGCAGATCAGCCTTCATGTCCTAAATGCCAGAACTGAAAGTCAGATCCCGGCCCAGCGCACGCCGGCGGCCACAGCGACTGCAGGGGACAACTGGACAAGAGGTGGAATGCGCCTGGAAACAAGGAGAGGGTTTGCGTGGCTGCTGGTGACTCCTGAGTGTCAGTGACCCGAAGGGGTGGCCGCTGTCCTCAGCTGACCGTCCTTGTCTGCTCATGGAAGTCTGGCCCTAGCGGGAGGCAGCTCCTACCTGCTCATGTAAACGGAGAACAGGTCTTGGGCCACCAGGTGTTCCTGCATCATGTTGTCAAACACGGGCACCGAGTACGGGGAGGCCAGAGACGGGTAGGCCAACCCCAGGATCCCGTCGAACTGGGAGTAAGTGAAGACGCTTCCAGGCTCCTGGGTGCTCAGGCCCACAGTCTGGTGGGAGTCCACGAGGTTGGAGACCTGCAAGAGAAGACAAGCGGAGCCACCTCCACCAGGGGGCCTCTGCGGAGGGAGCCAGATCCCACTCGGCCCCTGCTGGCCTCCCCCAGGCGGCCGCCCCCAGCTAGGCGGCAGAGCCCCGAGCTTAAAGCAGGGAGCCCTCCTCCCAGCGAGGTGCTGGGGTTTGCAGGGAATCGGTTCTACGGGCAGGGGAGGAGGGAGAGAGAGAGCACAGTGGAGGGTGCAGACATGGCAGAGAGGACCCCCAGAAGGGGTGGGATGAGGGATGCTCATGGCCCCCTGCTGGCTGGCAGACCTCCCATTGGTGGCACTTGGGACGTTTCCCAGGGACAGACAGGAAGAACACACATGTGCTTTGCTTCTGAAGGACCCCGCTGTGTGTCCTTGCATCCTCTGCATCTAAAGAACTCCTACACTGCCTGTGTGAGCTGCAGCAAGTGCCTCCTGGGCTTCCACGGCCTCATCTGTTTAATGGGCCGGTGACACCAGGGCTCCCACTCACAGTGACGGTGTCCGTGCCCAGAAAGCCCTCCATGCTGCCTGTGCCGTACTGGATGCTCAGGGGCTGGTTCAGGTTCTGGAAGGTGGAGGACTTGGCCGGGTTGAAACGGTGGTGGTTTTCTGGAACACAGACCAGGGTTAGTGGGACCCATCGAACCTTCTTGTCCCTTGACCGTGCCAGCTGGAGCGGAAACCCTCACTAGGCCTTGTAAGAATATGGTCTAATATTAACCCTTCTTTCTACGGAAAATAAGCAGCCAGTTCTGTCTTGAGCCCACAGAGTTAAATAAAGAAATGTATTCTTTGCGACTTAACCCTCCTCTCTGACCCCCAGTGCTACCTGTGAGCTTTCAGAAAGAAAGGGAGGGAGAGAGAGAAAGGGAGGAAGAGAGGGAGAGAAGGAGGGAAGGAGGGAGGGAGGGAGGAAAAGCCGTCACTGTGGTTTCCTGAGACATTTCACTCTTATCAGCTTTGTACTCTTAGGCCAGTCTCTTTTTTTTTCTCTGAACTTGGTTTCCTCATCTCGTAAATGGAAATGAAAAGAACAACTGCCTCCCAGGATGGTTGGAAAAGAAACTATTTTCTCATCATTAGTAATAGGGCCTCTCAGTTTATTCACCAGCACCCCCTGGCATATCATAGCCCCGTTTCACAGAAGGGGAAGCTGAGGACACGGGGGAGGACGCAGCTTGCCCTGACGCCTCAGAGAGACAAAGCCAAGCTGCCCCCTCCCCGCTGGTGTGCTCTGCGCTGGAGCCGGGCCTGGCACTCCTTCCCGAGCAAGAAGATGGGGCACAGCGGGGAGGCTGGGCAGCTCTCCTGCGACCCCCTGGGCCGGGGTCTCATGGGGAGGGCGGGGCGGGGAGACCACTCACTGCAGGCATCACTCTTGCAGTAGACAGACGGCACCCAGAGGTCCGAGGAGCCGGTGTCGAACACCACGGTGAACTCCTGGGGTGGGTTCCCGATGGAGATCTTCCCAAAGTACTGACACTGGGGACAGAGGGCACAGCGTCAGGGGCATGGGGGGATGGCAGCACGTGAGGGGTGATACTGGGCATGGAGCCTGTTCAGTTTTGTAGGCCCGGTGCTTTCTGCCCAGAGACCAGGGAGGTGGAGGGGGAAGAAGCAGGAGGAGGCTCAGCCGGGAGGGTTCTCCACCCCCTGGCCTGCCCCTCCCACACCGGAACCAGCCCCGGAAGCAGATGTTAGACTGAACCGTTTTCAGTCCTGCCTGGTAGGGAGATGGGGCAGCCCTGCCAGGCACAGGGGCGGAGAGGTGGGCCCCAAACAGCTACAGGCCCCAGGTCCCAAGCCAGCCGCCCACACCCCACGGCTTCGCCCTTCTCCCCATGTCAGAACTCAGGCTGGGGTGGGGGTGAGGATGACGCCCAGAAGGCTGGTAGTTGTTCACTGGCAGACGAGAGAGACAGATGGGCCCCAGAAAGGAGGTGGGCACAGGGGCACTTCCTGCCCTGGCCTGGGCGGCTGCAGGATGCCCACCTGCTGCCCCATCCCTGCCCAGCCCAGAACGAGACATGGGCTCCCAGAGCCAGTAAAATCCAGGCGTGAGGTTGAATCTGGGAGCAGACAATGTACCAGCAAGGGGTGTTTGTCTGCAGGGAGGTCATCTGAGCTCAGCCCCTCCCAACGGTGACATTACAGCCTTGAAGGCGCTGCAGGGCTGACTGAGGGGCAGGCAGGGGGCCTCCACACTCCACAGGGTCCTGAAAAGGACCTGAAAGAGGGGAAAGAGGCGGTGGAGTGGAAGTCATTACTAGAAGGCTGGCAGGGACACTCACATCCAGGTAGTTGAACAGGGGCTCGCTGGCAACCTCCCCGAATTTGGAGGACTTCCTGCTCATGCCATACTGGTGGGTCCTCAGGAAGTCCTCCAGGAGCCCTTGCTCCTTCAGGGCCTTCCTGATGGACTTGCCTTTGTGCAGAGGGATCCTGGGGAGACAGGGAAGAAGCCATGAGGAGGTGGGCATCGCCCCAGGGCTGCCCAGCGTCTGAGAAGAGCCCAGAGGCCCTGGGCTCTGTCCCCCACACCCCTACTCCTCTTCCGTAACCCCAAGTAAAAAATATGGTGTACACCAGTTCACAAGTCAATGCCTACCCATCCGAAATGCAATGCACGCTACTATTTTCTGCTGCTTCCTCTTTGTCTAACGCTGGTTGGAGATGCCATAGACGTATTTTATAACCCAGAGTTTTGCAACTCTGAGGTCTGAGGGCCACTAAGCACATCATTCCATCTCAAAATCTTGCTGTGCACCTACTATGTGCCAGGCACTGTATGGGGCACAGAGGGCATGATCATGAATAGGGTACAGCCTCTACCCTACGGAGCACCCTGTCTGGGGAAGAAAACTTGGTCCCTCGTGCTGGTAAACGCTATGACTGTGCTCCGGCCCTTTGTCCCCCCTTTTCTCGCTCTCTGAGTAGCCGAAGGTGGGTGCTGGCTTTCAGCACCCAGCAGGCTCCACATGGAGCTCCTCTGATAGCGTCCAGGTACTGGATGATGGAGAGAGAGCAACAGGGAGAGGATCAGGAGAGGGAAAAGCTGGTCTGTGGCACCTGCGTGACTCCCCAAAGCCCCTGAGCTTTGCCCCCCACCCCACCCCACCCCCCAATGTGGATGAACTCCCTCTCCAGCCACTCTCCTGGCCCTGCTCTGACCACCGAGGAGCTCTCTGGCCCTTAGTCTCCTCTCCGGGAGGTTGAAGGAATGGGGCTTGATGGTTCCCAGCGCCCCTTTCAGCCCCAAGTCCCATGGTCCTCCTCTGCGGGGCTGGTTTAATAAGGACAACTGGAGACTACAGATGTGAATGTGCAGTTTTAAAGCCCATAAAGAAACTGGTCTTTCTCGTGTCGCTCACGTCCCAAATGGATCCCATATGGAACAGCCTGTGTGTGGATTACGGCCTGTCCTCTCACGCCTCATGTGAGACTGCAGCCAGGGAGACCAAGTCCTAGCTCCTCCATTACTAACCCTGTGGCCTTGGGCAGCTTAGTGACCCGCCCTGAACAAGCTTCCTCATAAACAAAATGCAAAGAATACCTGCCTAGCCCATGAGGATTCATGAGAGTACAGGTCAGAGCTAGTTCTGTGTCTGACACCTGGTAACAAGGTGCTCAGTAAACACCAGTTATTATTTGGGGAGGAGAAACTGGGAACTTCATCCACAAAAGAACTTGGTGTAACAGAGAACTTCGTTTTGCCTGACAAATGCGTGCATGGCTCTTGCAAGGAGCCAGGCCCTGCTTGAAGCATTGACACCACTTAACTCCTCGGCACCTCCTGACAACTCTATGAGACGGATACTTCTGTCGTCCTCATTCGACAACAGACGAGTTACGCTCATGATGGAGCTGGGGATCGAATCGCAGGCAGTCTGACTCCAGAAGCCACGTCCTTAATCTGCCAGGCAGCCCCCACACCCTGGAGTGTGGGGGAAAAGGCCCCAGAGGCAATAGCCTGACAGGGAGCAAATTATCCTGGGAACCTGCCCCGGTTCCTCCAACGTCTCCCAGGAAATGGATGGCTGGAAGACCCAGGAGAGGTGGGCCCCTGAGCTGCCCTGTCCGGCCCCTGAGCTGCCCTGTCCGGCCCCTGAGCTGCCCTGTCTGGCCCCTGAGCTGCCC
>PVKE010000581.1:95341-134759 GCA_004027555.1 Craseonycteris thonglongyai | reverse complement strand
GTCCCTCCCTCCCCCCTCCTCTCTGTTTCTCTTTCTCACCTTTTCTCAAACACTAGAATGAATCTTTAAAAAATAAAATTTAATTAGCAGCTACTAATTAAGCATGTTTTATCAACACTTTGCCCCCATGTAGCTTACGTTCTAGAGAGACATTACATAACCACCCATTTGTAACAATTTTTGACTTTAGTTGTGATGAATGCTATAAAGGAAAATATCACAGAGGGGCCTGGCCCAATTTAGAAGGGTCAAGAAATGTCTGTTAAGCTGAAGACACAAGAATGAGCCTGAGGCAGACAGGCAAAGGTAGAGCGAGAGGCGAGGAGGAAGGGCGGGGAGAGCCTTGCAGGCAGAAGGAGTAGCGTCCCTCCACTGATTAAAAGCCAGCCGCAGAGCATCAGCTGTGTGCTGGGTGAAGGAGGCACCCGTCCTTGCTTTCTCGGGGCTGCCATTCTCGTGGAGGGAGGCCGAAGGTGAATGCATAAGTGATGCCTGATGGCAGCTAGTGATAGGCACTATGGAGACAAAGCAGGGTCCCGTTGGGGTGGGGGAAGGATTGAGTAGTATCTTGGATAGGGTGGTTAGAAAAAGAATGGAGAGAGAGGTGACCTCTCACCTGAGACCTGCCACACGAATGTGCCAGAAGAGTGTCCCAAGCATAGAAAACAGCAGGTGCCAAAGCCTCGGGGCCTGCGCTTGCGTCTGAGAAGGGCAAGGCCAGTGTGCCGGGGCCTGTGACCAAGGCGGGATGTGGGGAGGTTAAGGTTAGAGACCAGGAAGGGCTTTGCAACAGTGTTTGCAGCTTCCGTAATCTAGGTCTTAGCTAGGCTGCCCTAGCCAATGGAATATTTCGTGGAAAAAGTCCGGGATCCTCAGGGCCTCATGGGTAGGTGGGCTGTGGCTGGCTTAGTTCTCCTCAGCTGCAGAGGCAAAGAGTGTCACAGTGCCCCCCCACCCCCACCCCCACTTCCAGCCATATATCTTACCTTATCACTCCCGTCCATTTAGCATGAGCCATATACTCCACTCCAAGGAGAACTCTCACTTAATTAATTTTAGATTTAAAGCAACAAGAAGTCCTTATATTAAAAATGGAGTGGGGGGGAGAACAGCTTGTTAATTAAAATGTCAGTTAGGGTGTTCCTGGCGAAAACTATGATTAGTGGGTGTTTCCTCTGGTTACAAGCTCCTATGCTTTGATATTTCATGTGTGAATTTAAAGAACCTTACACATGTGCCCAGCACCAGAGACAGGCTACATTTCATGGGAGTTTCACTGGGTCATTCTACTCTGTGGAGTCCAGCATGGCCCAAGCCTTTTGGGATTGCTCACCGATCCATCTTTTAACCTCCAATGCCAGCCTTTAGCCTCAGGTTTCTCTCTCTCTCTCTCTCTCTCTCTCTCCTTCCCATCCTCCCTGCCTTCCTTCCTCCCTCCTCCACATGCCATTTTGACTTACAGGCTCTTGCTCTCTCGGTCTTTGGAAAACCTACACACCCTTCAGAGATCAGTGTCACCTTTTACAAAGTCTTACTAGCTCTCCCAGTCAGAAATATCTTCCCCTCTCCTTTGAACCTTCAAACACATTGCTTACATCTTTGTTAGGAAAAAAAAATCTGAGAAAGAAAGAAGTTGTTTACCACTTATCCTAGCCAGCTACCTTCCAAGAAGGGTGAGTTCTTTGTTTGTTGCTGACTGATGGGTGTGGGGAGGTTGGACTGGCATAACTGAGTGAAGCCTGTGCCAAATTTCTCTGCTTGAGCAAGGAAAGAGCTGTACAAAGACCTGGGGGTGGATGCAGGTCTGGGAGGCTGTATGAAGGGAGGGATGGGGACGCATCTATAGGGAGAAGAGGCAGCTGATGGCTGAAGAGGCAGCTCATTGGGAAAATAAATGTTTCATGAGGGGGTTTTGGTAAGTTTGATATGTGGGGTGCTATGTATTTCTCTCTTTTGTCTCCCAATGGCATCTTCAGTCAAATCTGTTATTCACTAAGGCTTCGTGGCATTGACTTACATTGTTTGGGAAGGGCAAGTAAGTATCAAGAACGGCGAAGCATCTGACATTCACCCTATTTGCAGGTGAACAAGTTAGCCTGGTGCTCTGGATGCTGGAGAACATAGGAGACTCTGGAGTAGGACACCAAGGACTTTATGACTCGTGACCATAGCAGTAACCAGAGTGCCAGCATTTGTGCTGGCTTCCCAATTCCCACAGGGAGACACAGACAACCAGCTAACACCTGTAGCTACATGTGGTGTGTTTTATTACAAGAAAGGACCCCTAAGCTTAGGGAACCCAAATCTTTTTTAATGAGCAATAAGCTTACTTAAAATTTTCCCTGGAGAGAGACAAATCTTTATGTTGGACAACAAACAGACCTTCTCTTTTTCTCTGGAGAGAGACAATCTCTAGCTTCCAGGGATAGTACTTTAATGAATAGTCCCTAACAAAAGCAGCCAGTACCTTGGCTTGTCAAATGTGCAGAAATGTAAGAGACCCAGAGTTAGAGGAAATGCTGATCCCTCATTCAGGGTGGGTGTGGGATGAAAGCTGTTTACGATCCCTCTCGACCTCTGGGTTATGAGCTTTTAGACTATGCTTTTGAAAAGAATGAGTTTATTATATGCTGTATCAGTCAGCTATTGCTACATAACAAACTACTTTACACCGAAGCTTAAAATAAAAATTACTTAATATTGCTCATGAGTCTGAGTCATGTGGGAGGTTCTTCTGACTTGGCCTGTGCCGGGCTAATCTTGGCTGTGCTTTCTTACATCTCCTCAACCACAGCTGGGATACTGAGCATCCTTGGCTCTGCTCCACAGGGCCTTCCATGGCACGGCAAGGTTCCAAGAAATGGCGCAGCAGGGCCCTAAGCCCTAGAATTGCAACTGCCATTCTCTTGTCCAAGACAAATTATGATATAGCTCAGATTCATGGCACAAAAAACAGATTTCACTTCATGAGAGAAACTCCAAAGTCACTTTGCAAAATATATACAGAGAGAGAAATAATGGGCCATTTTTACAACCAATCTATCACATTTAATCTATCACATTTACCTTCCTTACTGGACTCTGAGGTCCTAGATGACAGGGATTCTGTCACATTTGTATCTTGGTGACTGGCCTGAGCTGGACATAGAAGAGGCAGTGATGATGTCTTTCAGATGAATGAATGATACGTAGTAGGATGAATGAATGACATAAAATAAGGAGCTGGTCTCTCTGTGAACTAGATGATAGGGGCTGGTCTCTGCCCCAGACCACAGCTGCCCCTGCCCAGTCCCTTCTCATCTCCGTGCTATGGCACTCACTGGGGACCTCATCCTGTCACTCCTGGTCTGCAGCCCTGTTACTCTCCCCCTGTCTGACCCATTCCTCTCTAACTCATCCTCACGTCATCTCAAGACAATGCTCTAAAATGCACACCTGACCCTGTCCCTCCCTCGGGCCTAGAAAATAAAGTCTCAGCTCTTTAGCATGCCATTCAAGGCCCTTTCCCTCTGGACCCGGATCCTGCTCTTCCTTGCCACACATCCTACACTCCTGCCACACCAGGTCACCTGTTGATCTTGAATGTGGGATCAACAGCCCCCTAAACTTTGGACTCAGCCATGATGCTCTTTGCCAAGTACTTGCCGGAGTTCTCTCCCTTTGCTCAAGTGTCATCTTGGCCTTCTAGGCAGGGACATGGCCCTGCCTGTGCTCTCAGGCCACTCTAGGGCACTTTCTTTGTTCACAGATGTGGTTGCCTGGGGCTTTCGTGAGGGCCTATCTCTCCTCTGGATGGTGAGTTCCTTACAGATAAATGTGCTCCGCCTGATTTCGTTGGGATCTCCCATCCACCACTGCAACTCACCCTGAGAACACAGTGGGGTCTCATGCAGAATTGATTCCCATAATATTTGCTGAGCTGAACTGAGATATTATGGAGAAGGAGGAGGGCAGGGGAGGAGAGAGGAGAGAAGGGAAGAATGGGAAGGGCAGGAGAAAGGAGGTAGACACGAAGAAAGGAAAGAAGGAAGGAAGGAAGAAGGGAGGGAGGAAGGAGGGAAGGAGGGAAGAAGGAAGGAAGAAATAAGAAGGAGGAGAGGAGAAGAAGAGGGAGAGGGAGGAGGAAAAAGAGGAGGAAGAGGAGGAGGGAGGGGGAGAAGAAGAGAAGGAGAGGAAACAAGGGAAGGAAAGAGACTGCAGCCCAGACAGAGGCATAACTAGTGTATATAATGCATCTGATTCTACTCCTTGCCTGGGAATCTGCCCTGGGGCTGTTCTCCCAGGAGCCCTTTCTGGAACAGGTCATAGCCCGTGGGCTGATGGCTTCCCACCTAAGGCTTCGCCTGGAAGTGGAAGCCCAACTTCAGCTCTTAGCCAAGAGCCGCCCCCCCCCCCCCCCCCCCACACACACACAGACACTCCATGGCACTGCTGGGCGTGGAGGAGGCAGCGCTCCCATTGTCTTGGGTTTTCATCATTTTAGTCTGTTACTAGCTTTATTTAATTTGTCACTTAATTGCTGTTTACTGAGTATCCTCGTACCTAACATGTATTTATTTATTGTGCACTTTGATTTTACTAAATTATTTTCTCTAGTAAACTATATTGTTTATTCTAATAATGCAAATTCAGGTAAAACACACACACACACACACACACACAAAACAATACATGGGAAATAAAAGTCCCTTGATATTTCTTCCTTCAGAGATAACCACTGATGACAATTTGGTGTATGTCCTTTCAGACTTTTCTTAAGTGCCTATCTAAATATATATGGATGTGACCCAAATATACCTAAGAAGCCTTTAAGGCCCGTCTCTGCGCAACAGTACATCCAAAATAACCCCGATTGGACTCCCGAAGCCTGAAGAGTGAATCTTTATTGTTGCTTTCCTGAAAAAGGTGGTGCACAGGGGCTTTTCGCAGCTTTAGAAGAGTCGACTTTAGACGTCTCTCCTTTTCCCCAGAGCAACTCACTCACAGCAGCTGCTAAAAACCTCTTCTCGCTGCCTCCCACTCATCCCTTCTATCTTTGTGCGGTACCCTCCTGAACTCTGTGGACACAGAACACTCGTCCCCAAGTGCAGCTCCAAGAAACACAGTTCTGTGATTGCTGTTCTTGTAAGAGTCAGCCCTCCTGGAATTTTGAAGGAAAAAGTTGCTACCTGTCTCTGTCAGCATAAATAGGATCATGTTAGACATGTTGTTCAGTGAAGCCCTTTTTTTCACGCCCTGCTCTCTCGTGGATATAGTTCCATGCCTATGCATGCATGTTTGTTTCAAGTCTAGGCCTCTTCTTTTGTGACTGGCCTTGGAAGTCACATGGCTTTCCTTCCGCCACATTCTGTTGGTTACAAGCGAGTCACAGCCTTCCCAGCTTTGTGGGGAGAAGAATTCGATTCCTCTAATTCTTCATGGGAGTCTGGTAAGGGTCTAGACGGACGCACAGGACCAGAGATGGTGTTGCCATCTTTGGAAACTCTAGCCTGCCATACTGTCATAGTACCCTGTGAGACGTATAGTACCTGGAATTGCCTTAATTATGTGTTTCTGACTTGCCTATTATCTATCCTGTCTCCTACACTCCCACCCCACTAGAAAATCAGATCGGGGGAGGAAGACACCTATTCTGTCTGGCTCACCTCAGCCTTCCTGGTGCCTACCTTTTAGAAGATACATTAACATCCCGTTGAAGCTGTCAGTAAACAATGCTACATGGTAGACCACAAACCTGAGCTAGCCTCTCAGCGTACCTACAGTTTTAGGTTTTGAGCAGCTACTCAGCAAGTATCCTAAGGAAATCTGAAATATATTTTCAGAGTTGTCACTGGTGGACAGGGGTCCCTGGCTTCATTTGTCGGAGTGTCCCAAACCCCAGACTTTACTGACCCTCAGTGGCCCAGGGGACTTTGGCACCAGGACACACATAGCAAGGATTCCTCTTCACTTTGGAGGCCCCCAGAGGGACTCACATGCCCAAGTATCTGCCTCTAGCTTGACCTTGGCTTACAGACACTTCCTGTCAGCAATAGACACATAATCATTTCTTCAGGAATCCTTTGGGCTCCTAGACCTTCTGTGAAATAGTTCTTGCTGGTCTTTTGGGTCTAAAAGAAAATCACTAAAGCTTTTCTACTATGGTCCTCTATGAGCCCCACCCAGAACTCATCCAACAAAAACTCATTAATGGGTGTATTAGGGTTCTCTAGAGCAGGCTGGACAAACTCTTTCAAGGCCAGGGCTACTTCTCCAAGTGCCATGGTCTACTAGCTATATACTCTATTATTCAGTTAGTCACCCCAAAATTGCTTGGCGGTCTACCAGCAGACCATGGTTGGCGACTTACCCCTTCCTGCTCTAGAGAACCAACAGGATGTGTGTGTGTGTGTGTGTGTGTGTGTGTGTGTGTGTGTGCGCGCACGCGCGCGCGCGTGCATGCCCACATGTGCACACACATATCTCTGTCTCTTATCTATCTCTTATCTCTCTCTCTATCCAGAGAAACAATCTTATCTGGATATGGAGAGACTTATTGTAAGAGATTGGCTCACACACTTGTGGAGGCTTGACAAGTCCAAAATCTGCAGGTGGGCTATCATCTGAAAACCCAGGGATGTCACAGTTGGAGTCTGACGGCTGTCGGCTGGCAGAGTTCCTTTTTGCTCGGGGGAGGTCAGCTTTTGTTCTGTGCAGGCCTGCAACTAATTGGATGAGGTCCACTCACCTTAAGGAGGAAAATACTTTCCTCAAAGTCCACAGACTTCATGTTAATCTCATCCAAAAAGAACACTTTCACAGAAATATCTAGAGTAATCTCTGACAAAATATCTGGGCACAGTGGCCCAGCCAAGTTGACATATAAAGTTAACCACCACAATGGATTAATGCAGTGGATAGAATTGAAAGAGCAAAACCCAGCCGCTGGGAAATTCATACTCTAACAGGGAGCTAAATACCTGCCTTAATGTTCCTTAGATGAACCTTCTAGTGCTTACAGATGCAGGGTTCAGAGCTACGTCCTGAGGAATTCTGATTTGGAGGCAGGCAGTCCACAGGTCCTGCTTTGCCCTGACACCAATCCAACCTGGGCTCTGATGAGGCAGGGGTAGGAGAGAAGTGTGGGGTTCATGGTGAAGCGGGGAGAAGGTTCCTCTTTTTTGGATCACTGGTCACAGTCTGGCCCAGAGATGTCAACAGTATAAAGGTGACTGGGGAAGGCTGTCCCACCCAGAGGGAATGGAAGGAGTGAAGGCATGAGTGCGGTTGCAGGGCAGAGGGCGGGGGAAGAGGTGCTGGAGATGCGACTGGTAATGAGGTTGGAGGCTGCTGGGAAAGTGTGGTCTGGTGGGCAAGGCCTTGGGTTTTACAGCCTGACAAACGTTGAGCTGAATACAGACTTGGGTACTTCGCAACTCTGGGCAAAGTCACATGACCTCGCTGACACCTGGTCTCTGCATCTGGAAAAAAAGGTGGGGCAGGGGTAATTGCATTGTATTAGTTTCCTGTTGCTGCTGTAACACAGTGGCTTAGAGCGGCATGAATCCATTTTCTTAAAAGATTTATTTTATTGTTTTTGACAGATAGAGCGAGAGAAGGCGGAGGGCCCAGAGCAGTCTCCATAGTTGTACATCATCAGTTTTCAACATGGTTTCATTCCACACAGGTGGGCACGGGGCCTCGCAGGGTGGGAACTGGGTCAGGGGGCCTCCTGTATGGGAGACACGTCCCTGTGAGCTGGGAGCTGAACCAGGGGCCTCCCGCACGGGAAGCTCATCCCAGCTAGAACCTAACTAGCGCCATATCCCAGTTCAACATATGGGTCTGCATGGGCTGGGGCTGGGATTCGATCCTTGGACCCTGGCACTGTAAAGCGAGTGCCAACCCGCTGAGCCATCCCAGCTTCCCCATGAATTCATTTTGATACAGTTCAGAAGTCCAAAATGGGTCTCACAAGGTAAAATCAAAGTGTTGGCAGAACTGGGTTCCTTCTGGAGGTTCGAGGGGAGAATTGTTTCCTTGTTTTTATTGGCTGTTACATTCCATGGTTTATGGTGGTATCACTCTAACCTCTGCTTCCATCCTTCGTTGACTCTGGTCATCTTCCCTGCCTCTTATAAGGACTAATGAGGTTACTTTGGGCCCACCCAGACAGTGAGGATAATCTCCCCATGTCAAGATCCTTACCTTAGTCACCTCTGCAAAGTCCCTTTTGTCATGCAAGGTAACATGATCACATGGGGGATTAGGACGCGGACCACTTTGGGGAGGGATCAGTTATTCTGCCTACTACACCTACTTACGTTACATTATCAAGATGTAATGCCCGGCAGGCACACGGTACCTGCTAGGTATGACAGGCTATTCTTACAGAGCTGTGAATCTACAAGAAGCTTGGGCCTCATCCTGAAAGGGTTGGGAGTCAATGGAGACCCACTTCCCTTAAGAACTTCCCAGGTTTTATGCCTGGGAACAACAGTATTGATAGTACTTTGGCAGGATGGAAAGTGGGAAAGGGAGAGAGAGAATATGCCTTAGACTCCTTTTTTACAATGAGCCTTAGGCCTAAGGTGACCAGATTTTAACATTGGTAAAGCGGGACACCATTGACCAGGGGGAGGGGGTTTTTGATTAAAAATTTGGTCTATCTCCCGCCGTTCCCTAGCTTGTCGTGCATTCTTTCCAAAAATCGGGACTTTTTAAAACGCCGCGGGACGCAGGACAAATTGTTAAAAATCGGGACTGTCCCACCAAAAGCGGGACGTCTGGTCACCTTAGCCTTGGCCCCTTTAGGAACAACTTGCCTCTCCAGCACCTGTTGTTCCTTGTCTTGTTGATTACAGCCATTCTAACAGGTGTGAGGTGGTATCTCATTGTGGTTTTAATTTGCATTTCCCTAATAGCTAGTGATGTTGAGGATTCTTTCATGTATCTGTTGGCTGTTTGTATGTCTTCAGGGGTAAAGTGTCTGTTTAGGTCTTCTGTCCATTTTTTAATTGGATCGTTTGTTTTTTTGTTGTTGAGTTGTATGAGTTCTTTATATATTTTAGATATTAGTCCCTTATCAAAGGCATGGTTTGCAATGTAATGTAGAATTGTACACCTGGAAACAATGTTATCAACCAATGTCACCCCAATAAATTTAACAATTAAAAAAACAAAGAACAACTTGCCTTCTCTTCCCAGGATGTGCCAAGCCACACTGAAGAGGGAAGCCTGGACCGGGTAGTGTTTGCAGAGTTTGTGCCCAAAGTTGTCTTTCTGCAACCGACACAGAAACTGACCGTCCTTGACGGATCCAGCCTCTTCCTTCTCTGGTTCTCCAGTGCTGGTTTGCTTCTCAGTGTGACCAGACGACCAGTCTTTCCTCTCCGCTGCGCAGAGTCTTAGAGCCTTCGCTGCCTAGTGCTCTAGTGGTGGGTACCCCAGGTCTGGCTTCCCCTCAAGCCACACTCGCTCACAGATGGCTCTGACCATCGGCGCTGGTTCTGAGTTTGCTCCTGCAGCCAACCCCCAGATCAGCCTCCACCCTCACAGAGTCGTGAAACTGGGGGTGAACCCTCTGCTCAAGAACACTATCTACCTTCACACAGAGCAGATCCTAACCTGAGAGAGCCACCATCTCGAGGGGGAGCAGCTCCCCCTGAAATTGCATTAAAGCAAGATTTGAGCAGGAAGGAACGGGCATCTTCCTAGGGAGAGGGGCTGCAGCTTTCATCAGATTCGACAATGGACCTGGGACCCCCAAACTATTCCTGACCGCAGACAGACACGCCACCACTTCAGTCTTTGACCTGCCTTGATTCTGCTTTTCTGCTGCTTCTCCAGCAGGCCCACACAGCCCTAGGACCCTGGGGCATCTGCTGCATCTTACTGGGAGAGGCTCCTGCCCGCTCTGGTATTTGAGGAATATAATTGCCCAGCAGAGCCAGAGCTTTCTCTTCTCTGCTGAGCTCCGCCACTCAGACCCACATTCATTATGTGGGGGCTTCTAGGCAGAGGCCCCGGGAGAGAGGGGTGGCCCGACTCCACTCCAGAGGCTCACGTCCCCCGTCCCTGGTCGTGCCCTCTATTAGAACACGGCTGGGCAGACCCCTTGGCCTTTCTCCAGGAATTTGAAAGGATCACGACGAAGGCTGAAGCTTAGATTTCTGAGCAGAGGTAATTTCAGAAGGTGGAATCATAGCTTAAAGAACCCTCAGGAGAATTTTCCTGATGCAAAGCTAACAAGACATTGTGATAATTTCTCTGGTGCTGGCCTCATTCCAAGTTGGATTTTAAGCGCAGATTATAAAGCAAACACCATCCCCCACAAGTATTAAAGGAGGGGAAAATAACAGAACAGGGGCTGCAAAAATGGTCTCTATTGTGGGACCAAAAGCCGTCAATCACGCAGGCTGACAGGCGTCAGAGATTGACAGACAGGCCCTCGCTCCTGACTTCAGTTATCAAGGGGAATGGGAAAAGTGTCTGCAAGAACATGTTAAATTGCCAAAGTCATTACCAGTCACCAATTACCAAAGAAAAGATAACAAGGTGTATTTTAGAAAAATCAATGCAACAACATGCATTTCAATACAGCGAGTTTTTTAGAACTTTTGAAAACAAAACGAACTATTTAGGGAATACACAATGGTTTTCAGTGAATACCAAACACTGGGCTTTGTCAAGTCATCAATATTCACTTTAGATTTGACTGCTTAAGGGGAGCAAAGATCAAGCAGTGAACTCATATGCTTCATGATTTTCCCTCTGGTCCCAGCCAAAGGATGAAATGAAGGCCAAGGACCAGGTGGGTGTCCTGTGAGCTCCCCCAGAGAGAGCCCTGAATGGTCACTGTGGGCCCCTCCTGGAGCCCGGGCCCGGATGGGGCACAGGTCAAGTAGGCAGTGGTGTGTTGGCTGATGGCACCCGGGCTGATGTCGCATAAGGTCCTTCCATACAACCCAGCAGAACTTCCTAGTCCCCTGCCCTGAGCCCTGCTTTGGGCTGGACTGCAAGGATGAAGAGAGGAGGGACACAGTTCCTGCCCTACTGGGTCTTGTTGTCTGGGGTCGGGGTGGAGGGACACACAACCCCAGTGAATTATAGGACAAAGCAGACTGGAAGTTACCAAACACAGTCCGCCGAAAGTGCAGCAAAGGAACAGGCCCGGGCAAGGCTCCTGCACCCTGGATGAGAAGGCTGCAGAGAGAAGGGAGCATTTGAGCTGATTTTTAGAGAACCCGGACTTCTTTACATGGAGGTACAAATGCCTGAATGGAGGATGGGGTAGCAAGACATAGGCGTTTTGCCATTTTGTAGGCAAGGGGAGCCGTTGCAAGTTCCTGAGCTGGGAAGTAGAAGGCCAGTGTTGAGCTTCAGGGAGACAGCGGTGGCAGCAATGCAGCAAATGCAAGAGCGGATGTCACGTCAGAGGAAGGTGGGTGTACACCCTGTGAGAGGGGCTGGAGACTGGCAAGGGTGGGGGTGGCAGGGCCGACCCAGTGGGGAGCCATGACATTGCACGCGTGAGCCTGTGGGGCCCCTCCCGGGCCGCTGCTCCTAGAGAGCTTGCTCAGCTCTCGGGCCCTGCCCCGGTAGGGGGTCTTCAGGCTGCCCCTCCCCACCCATTGTTAGAACCCCTCCCGCCTTCTCTGAGCTCCAAGGCTCTCTGTGGAGCCGCCCGCCTGCAGGAGTTCCCCACAGCTGTCACAATAGTCCAGGGTAGAAGTTCTGCCAGGACAGAATCCTGTCACACACATCTGTGACTCTCCCAGCACACAGGCCGCCCCCTCACAGCAGCGGAAAAACGTGAACCAGCACACCCCGCGCGAGGAAGCAGGGCATGGCAGGAATGCTCAAGAAAGATCAGGGCCGTGGTGAATTTGCCTGCAGGGACCCTAACTGTCAGCGTGGATCCAGTTTGCCAAAAGGACCTTATGTGACCGTTAAACCGCCTTATAAACCTTTCCTGCCCCGTGAGCTGGACCTGCAGGCAGTAGGCTGAATGCCAGGGTGAGAGCATGAGCCAAATAGAAAGAGGGGGGAGGCAGAGGCCCGCCCCCCCCCAACCATCAGTGCTGGAAGAGAGCTGCTTCCTCCCCATTTGATCCGCACGTCCATTGTCCAGACTCTTTGGAGGGTAAAAGGGGCTCCATCTGCAGTGTAGACATGACAGCAGCCTTAAACTGGGATTGTCCCACAAAGATGGAAGGCAAGGCCACTGTAATAGGCACTGCTGCTTGCTTGTCTCCATGCTCCCTGCCCCTCCTCCACTGTATTTTCCAGAGGGCGGGAACCTCCACTCCTGGCCTTGTCCCCCTCCCCCTCTCCCACCCCTTCCCTGGGACTTCCCTACATCTGGGTCATTTGGAATGAGGACTGATTGAGGGCCACTCAGCCCCTGTGCTCAGGACTGAAGTATAATAATCTCTCTTCTTCCATGTGGTCATCTTAAGGGAGGGGTCTATGCATGTGGAAGAGGTCATTGGGCAGTTGGATGGAGGGAAAAAGCTTGGGAGGCTCAGCTGACCACTGACCTAAACCTGTACCACCTTTAGCAAAGCTCTGTCTCTCTGATTCCAGTATCTCCTTCATGGTTGGTCCATGCTCCGAGTAGAGTATGATTGTCACTCCCCAACCCAGTATCTATTCTAAGCAAAGGCTGGGGATTTTTGGAATTCGATAAGTCATCCAGGGGTGTGGCAGGCCAGTGCAGACAGGGACTGGAGAAGACTCATACGAGAGGATCCCTAGAATGTGGACAATAGAAGAAAAAGAAAAATCTGGGTTGAATTTCTGTTCGTGTTCATGCCTGAGTGTGAGCTTTCACTGGTTTCTTTTTGGGAAGATATTGAAACTAATGACCAGAACCCCACAGTATGTATATGTTTTTAAGCTAAATTTTATTGAGATAATAAATTCCATGCAATAAATGAATCAATTTGGGTTTTGCAAATATACAGACCTGTGACACTCAATCCACATTTCCGTCTCCTCAAAAAGTGCCCCTGTGCCTCTTCCCAGTCAAACTCCCCCACCCCAAATTTCATTCCCCAGGCATCTACTGATTAGATTTCCATCATTATAGTTTAATTTTGTCTGTTCTAGAACCTCATACACATGGATTCAAACAGGATGTTTTCTTTTGTGTATGATTCATCCTGATCAAAGCATGGATTAATAATTCACATTTTTCATTATTGAGTAATATGTTATTGTATGGACATACCACCGTTGATCCATTCACCTATTGATAAACATTTGGGTGGTTTCCAGTTTCAGGCTCTTTTGAATTAAATTGACATAAATATTTGTGTACAAGTCTTTTTGTGACCATGTATTTTTCTTGAGTAAAACCTAGGTACAGTAGACTGTTAACCAGGACTCAAGCAACTGGCAAACAAAGAATTTTTTTTTTTTTGCCGGTTGCTTGAGAATGCTGGTTATTTCAGTTCTGGTTACGGGAGAGTCTACTTATATTTATCCGGCATCTAGCAATCCCCATGGGTACCAGTTAACTGAGCGTCTCCTGTATTGCTGTGTCATATAGTAAGTGTATACTTAAATTCATAAGGTGGGGATGCCAGGATAGCTCAGTGGGTTGAACACTTGTCTTGAAGTCTCAGGGTCCAAGGATCAAATCCCGGCCCCAGCCCGTGTGGACCCACATGCTGCACTGGGGTGTTGCCCCAGTTTGGTTCTCACCAGGGCGAGCCTCCTACATGGGTTGCTCCCAGTTCGGCTCCTGCTCCAGGTGTGCTTCCCATGTAGGAGGCCCATTGCTCCTGGGGGTGTGCCTCCCATGCCCGTTCCTGCCCTGTGCAGCTCTGCACCCACCTGTGGAATGAAAACTATGTAGAAAACTAATGATGTGCAACTGTGGACACTGCTCTGGGCCCCCTTCTTTCTGTCTGTGTCTGTTTCTCTCTCTGTCAAAAACAATAAAAAAGAAATCTTTAAATTCATAAGAAACCACAAAAACTCTTTTCTAAAGGGATTATTTAATTTTACACCCTCCACCAGAACTGTATGAGAGTTCTAATTGCCCAACACATTGATTAACACTTGATATTTAGCCATTGTCATGAGTATGAAGCAATAGATCACGGAGGTTTTAATTTACATTTCCTTGGTGACTAATGACATTGAACACATTTTTTTGGTGTTTATTGGCCATATGTACTCATATATCTTCTGTCTGATATATATAAATGTCTGATCAAGTATTTTGCCCATTAAAATATATTTATTATTACATAAAAATTGTATATTATATCTAAATATATACATTATAGAACTATATATAGACATATGTGTTAATTTTGTCAACTTGACTAGCTTAAGGGATGCTTGGATATCTGGTAAAACATTTTTAGGTGTGGTTGTGAAGGTGTTTATGAAAGAGATTAGCATTTGAGTCAATAGACTAAGAAAGAGATCTTCCCTCAACAACGTGGGTGGGCATCTTCCAATCCCTTGGGGGCCTGAACTGAACAAAAAGGTGAGGGAGGGACAAATTCTCTCTTGAGTTGGGACATCCATCTTCTCCTGCCCTTGGACATCAAAACTCCTGGTTGTTGGGTCTTTGGACTCCAGGACTTATACCCGTGGCCCCCTTGGTCTCAGGTCTTTGGATTTGGACCAAATTATACCACCACCTTTCCTTGTCCTCCAGTTTGCAGATGGCAGATGGTGGAACTTCTCAGCTTTCAAAACTGTGTAAGCCAATTCCTTATAATAAGTCTCCTCTTATCTATATATCTGTTTATATCCTTTTGGTTCTATTTCTCTGGAGAACCCTGACTAATACCATATGTAAAACAAAGGACAAAGTACTTTTTGTGTTCTGTTTTATAGTTTTAGGTTATATGTTTAGGCCTATGATTCATTCAAGTTAATCTTTTTGTATGGTGTGAGGTAGGGGTCAAAATTTATTTTTTCCCCCCCATCAGTATATACAGTTGGTCCATCACCATTTGTTGAAAGACTGTCCTTTCCTGCATTGAATCACCTTGGCGTCTTTATCAAAAATCAACCAAACATATATGTGTACGTCTGTTTCTTGAGTCTGTTCTATTCTGTTGACTTATCTGTCTATCCTTACATGAATACCTCATTGTCTTGATTACCATAGCTTTATAATAAGTCTTGAAATCAGGTAGTATAAGTTCTCCAACTTTAGAACACCACACTGTGCATCATTTGTGATTGTTGGAAATAAATGTGCTTGAATTAAGTGTATAATAAATTGTATACATTATCCTTTCCTAGTGTGGGTTGTTCAATCACTCAGTCAATATGTTTGTGGTCTTCTGAGAATGCTGAGTTAAAGTACTCATTTGGATTTTGCAATAAATAAAGATCTGGACTGGTGAACTCGTTTGCTGTTGCAGTCATAATTCTGCTTGCAAACTAGATAACCAGCTTCCCCTCCAGGATATTGCTTTTTAACAAGAGGGATTTCTGGCTGGGTTTGCTCCCCTCCAGATTAGCTCTTACAAGGGCATCAGCACATCTGCAGTCTGGTTTCTCCAGCTGTGGTGTGGTGGACGGAATGCTGGATTACCTGGCTGCAGAGAGCCCCTCTCTGGCATTGACCGCAGTGCTGCTTGGGAACTTTACCAATGTCTTGAAAAGACGTAAGTCAATGAGCTGTCTACAGGACTCATAAAAGCCCCAACTTCTGGTCTCCAGCCAGGAGCTGCCCTCAGATGTGGTCTGCCAACTATTTGGACACTGAATCCACAGTCAATCCTCATCAGAACCTGTAGCTGAGCCAGGCCTTACCTGGGGACACAAACCGTATCATTCCATTCTAAAGGGAATGTTTCTCCAAACTGCAATTTGACTCCAACTCTCCCCTAGTCCTTATTTCCATGCAGCCAATGTGTTTAGCATAGCCTTCCACTTGGACTTCAGTATAGACTTGGAATCAAAAGATGAGGTTCAAGTTCTGGCCCTGACACTTACTAATAGAGTGGCCTTGAGCAAAGCACTTCTCATTTGGGAGTCTAGCTCTTCCACTATAGAATAGAGGCTCTCACATCTTTCTCACAGGGCTAGTGCATGCCTATCGAAGTGTTTTATGGATATAAACCACAGTATGTACTCAGTGAAATGTGGGCCCCATGTTAAAGATTATCATTACTATTATTTCTCCTTTTAGCCAACATACAGCTACAGAAGCACAGGAATATCAGTGGCTCCTATAGGAGAAAAAGTGTGTGTATTCATTTTTGTGGCTGCTGTAACGAATGACCACAACTTGGTGACTGAAAGCAACACCAACTTATCCTCTAACATTGGTGGAGGCCGGAAGTATTTGAAATTGGTTTCACGGGGCTGAAGTCAAGGTGTCAGCAGGGCCTCATCTGCTCCTGAGGTTCCAGGAGAGAGTCTGTCTCTTGCCTCTTCCAGCTTCTGGGGCGGGAAATCTCTCTGCTTGTGGTTGCATCACGCCCTCTCTGCTTCCATCTTCGCATCGCCTTCTCCTCTTCTGTCTGCTTTTCCTCTGTCTCTCTAAGGATGCTTGTGACGGCATTTGGGGCCCATCTGGTTAATCCAGCAGAACCGCCTCATTGCGAGATCCTTAACTTAATCACATCTGTGAAAACTGTACTGTATAGGTAACATTCACAGGTTCCAGGGATTAGGATCAGATATCTCATGAAGCCATCATGTAGCCTCTCTCTCTCTCTCTCTCTCTCTCTCTCTCTCTCTCTCTCTCTCTCTCTCTGTTGGTGGGTTTGATTTGAAACAGAAAAGCTCACCATTTGTCACATTTATACAAATCACCTTCCCAGCAAAACATTCTGTAATTGGGTTGAAATGACCTTCATGATATCTTGCTTAAAGTTTTTCTCAAACTTCCCAGCAGAAGAGCTCTTTTACAAATTCACAGAATACAAGAGCTGCCAAGGTTTTATTATTCACTCAGACCAGGGGTTAAGCTACTTAGAGCGCATGGGCCAAATTCGGTCCCTGCCAGTTACTCAGAGTTGTAGAGTTGTGACAGAGACCACCTGGCCTTCAAAGCATAAACTACTTACTATCTGGCTCTTGTCCTAGACAAAAGCCTCCACCCTATAGTTGGGGAAACTGAGGCTTGGGAGGGCAGGTGACTTGCTCCATCTCCCACAAGGACTTGGGGGCAGATGCCAGGCTTGCGAGTCTAGTGCTCTTGCCACGATGACACTCTCCCAGGCTTCCTGACAACTTGCTCAGGCGTGTGGGCGGGTGGAGCTCAGCCCTCAGGAGTCAGGCCCAGGCAGGTCTGAGCTTCTTCTAAGGAAGACCTTTGAGCAGGGGCTGCCCCAGCGCCTGGAGAGGTTCAAGCAGATGCTGGATACCTCCTTAGGGCGTATTCCCAGCTTGGTCCCTGACCAACACATGAATGGATAATGGGGAGAATAAATGATTTTAGGGTCCTATACTGGCAGAGTGCTGCCCAGGCCTAGAGAACACTGGAAACCTCAGGCCAGGGCAGCCAGAAGGATCTGAGACCCAAGCCAACCTTTAAGCCTCTTTCCTGAGGCTGATGTGGGGCTTGTCCTCTTACTGGCCACCTCCTAAGAGGCTGCAGAAGAACTTGAGGATTTGCAAAAGCAGCTGAGCTGGTGAAGCCCACCAGTAACTCTCAGAGAGGTGGAGCGGGACTGTGGGGCCTTTAATGATGACTAATTTGCAGCTTATTAATGCGGCGGTAATTAAGAATATTCATTTTATTAAAAGCCGTTTATTGTAACAGTGCATGCAAATCTGGAGACTGGCATTGTGCTCACGTACCAATCGACATGGGCCTATTGTGGCTCTGTGGATGGCAGGTCGCTGCGTCACTAATTGTTAAGAGTTTAGGGTCTAATTTTAAACCCTTTTAATTCCATTTGAAATAATTGCTCTAATGAAATTCAAAGTACTCAGAGGCAGCCATGGAAAAGGTGGGTGATGCCTACCCCCTCCTGCCTCCAGGGAGCCTGGCTGTGAGAGCTGTACGCGTCCTCTGCTCTCTCTTCCCTAAAAGGAGATCTGCCCCCCGGGAAGGCTGTGCCGTCCTGCCAGGACCTGGCCGCTGTCCTCAGTGCTGACCGCCGCTGAGGCCCGAGAATGGCCGGCCTGGGTGGAGAGGGACCTGCAGGGGGAAGACAGTGTCTGGGATAAAGTTATTTCTGTAAACCGCCCAGGGGGAGGGTTTGCAGAAAGAGGGGGAGTCCCCGCCCAGAGACAATGTTGTAGCTCTATAGCGTCATGGACTCAAATGGGACAGGCCTTGGAGCAGCTACACCCAAGAATCATCTTCAATGTGGCAAAGCTGTGACGGAGGGATTCCTGCATGCCAGGCACTACCCCCGGCATTTGACACGCATTTCCTCACCGAATCCTCACCGCCACCTCATGAGGTGGACTGCGTCATGCTCTCCATTTTACTGCTGAGGCAGCTCGGGCTGGGAGAGGATTGTTGTCCTTGCAAAAGTCATGCAGGTGAAGTGACAGAGGCAGACTTGAACTGAAGCTTTTCCATCTGTCTTCTCAGAGGTTATCCATTCAGCTGACATTCTCCAGAGGTGGCTCTGGAGTCAGCCCAGAGTCATTCCAGTGCAATGCTTGTTCTGTCTATACCACTGGTTCCGTATATATCGCTGGTATACAGCTTGAAAGTCCACAACCCTAAGCTGGTCCCTATGATCCCTGTCTTCTGGTGTTCATGCCCTGAGTGTGGCTGAGGCCTCTGACTTGTTTCTAACCAATAGATTATTGGCAAAGGTGATGGGATGTCACTCCAGTGACTATGCTGTTTACAGGACTCCATGTGGCTAGCAGTCTTGCACTCACTCTTCCTTTGGCTCTGAAGAAGCAAGCACCCACGTCATGAACTGCCTGTGGAGGGACACATGTTGCAAAGAGCTTCAGGTGACTTATCAGAGCAGAGGACCCCAGTCCTGTAGCTTCAAGAAAATGAAGTCTGCCAGCAACCTTAGTAAGCCTCAAAGTGAACTCTTCCCCAGTCAGACTTCACGATGTGACTGCAGCCCAGCCAACACCTTGGTTGCCACCTGGTGAGATCCTGAAGCAGAAAACCTAGCTAAACCTTGCCTGAACTCCTGACCCGCAAAAGCTGTGAGATAATACATGTATGTTGTTTTAAGTTGCTATATTTGCGGTAATTTGTTACTTGCCAATAAAAATGAATGAGACATCTAAAAAGAATGGCAGGAAAAGAAGGGTAGCTAGGATAGTTTTCAACCTTTTGGCCCATGTGACACATGTCCCATCAGAAACTGTGGCTTCTGATGGCAATGCAGAAAGTTAAGCTGCAAAGGAAGACTGCGCCATCAACAGGAAGGGCTGTCGAATCATGTTAGATTGTGTGGGCTTTCTCCTATAGGATATAAGAGGGGCGTAGTTTTAGGATGAGTGACATGTCAGATCTGAGTTAGAGAAAGGTTATTCTGGTGGTCAGAGCCTAGGATGAATCGGAGGCAGGAAGACCTGACAGGCTATTACAGTAATCCAGGCAAGAGATAAGAGCTTGAACCAAAGATGGAGCAGTAAAGATAGAGAGGAAGGTAATTTGCATTTGGGAAATCAAATGTAAAACGTCCATTAAGATAAAATTTCTTTTACTCCTCACGATCTTCAGGAAAGAAAATATTCTAGCTTATGCTTTCCTTGTGTCGAATCCTCTAGCAAAGCTGACTTCATTAACTTGGTTTTAACATCACCTTATTAGTCATATTGCTATAAAAAGGTTCTGTGTTTTGGGGTGTCTTTCTTTCTCCCAAGCATATTGCAAAACAGCCTTGCTTACTTGAGGGCAGCTGTAACTGCTTTCATTTTAAAGAGCTTCAGAGAATGATTGCAGTAAAATGACTCCCATTGGGTCTTCCTGGTCAAATGCCACTTCTCATGTCATCTGCCATCACCTAAAGGATTTAGCATTTCTTCTATTCTGCAGAGAACTTATTTGGACTTTAATAAGCTCTTGCAGAATGAATGGTAAGTACAAAGACAGAAATCTTGACCCTTTACCTTCTATCCATTCTTTGAACATTATTGAAACTAAGCACAGACCAGAGTTAAATAAGAAATAGCCTTATCCTCAAGGCACTGACAATCTATTGAGAAAGAAAAGCGAGTAAAGCAAAAATTGCAGCAAAAGATTCCTATATAAAGACATGCACTGAATAATCTGGGATTCCCAAAGAAAGGATGGATACATCATTCCAATTGAGAGGTTCTCTAAGCAGAGGGTTCAGTTAATGCAGATGTACAGGAGCATGGAAAGACACAGTACCTCTAGAAATGAATGTGGCACAGGATTCCAGAGAGGGAGGGAAGGAGAGTTAGGGGGCCTAAGGTTGGAGAAGTCAGCAGGGTTCTGCTCATATAGGACCTAACATGTTTAAGAGGCTTGGTCTGTATTTTGTGGGCAGGAGGACCTGCTAAAGGAGAGTCAGCAGGGAAAGGACATGGCCAGAGTTTCATCCTAAAGAGTTGATTGTTGTGCATTGTGATCTTATCTTACAAATTGAGTGCTTGTTTGGGTTTTCCATCTCAATGAAAGAGGTCAAAAGTCTGAGAATAATCCAACACACACCTTCTTCCTCCAATAGCCAAGCCCCATCTATATTAGCTCCTCAGTATCTCTTAACATTGTTCACTTCTCTTCAACTCCACTGTCACCACTGTATTCCAAGCATCATCATCTCTCATCTGTCTACTGAATGGCTTCCTGAATGTTCTTCCAGAATCCACTCTATACTTCCCCAAATCCATTCTCCATAATGAGATCATCCTCTTTTTATTTTTTAAGGTAAAATTTACCTACAGAAAACCACACAGATTCTAATAATATGTATAATTTGATGAGTTTTGACAAATGTATATACCCAAGTAACTACCACCCCAATCAAGATATAGGACATATCCATTACTAAAAAGTCCCCATGTTCTTTCCCATCTAGTCAATCTCTGCCCACCATAGGCAACTACTGATTTCTACTACTAGAAATTAATTTGTACCAGGATTCTTTTCCTCAACATGATTTTACGATTCATCCATGTTGTAACATATGTCAGTCGTTCAATCTTGTTTATTGTTGGGTAGTATTCAATTGTGTGAATATACCATCATTTATCAACTTACCTGACAATAGATATTTGCGTTGTTTCCAGTTTGGGGCTATTATTAATAATAATGCTGCTAAGGACATTCATGTATGGGTCTTTTAGAAGACATGAGGGCTGTCTGGAAAACAATTCAGCCGTAAATGCCTCTGTTGTTTATAGTACATGCCTGGATACTTTCTGGACAGCCCTTGTATATGTTTTCATTTCTCTAGGATAATTGCCTGGAAGTGTATCATATGGTAAATGTATATTTAATTACTATGAAACAGTCCTCTATTTTAACATTCCTTCTAGCAATTCCAATGTCTCCATATCCTTGTCAATACGTAGTGTTTTTTATCCTTTGAATTCTAGACATTTAGTGGTTATAAACTGGAATCACATTGTGGCTTTAATTTCCCTAATGTCTAATGATATTGAGTAACTTTTCATGTGCTTCTACTCATTCATATATATTGTTTTATTGGCTCTATGTTCAAGTATTTTGCCCATTGTCATTGAGTGGTTTGCTTTTTATTATTGACTTCTAGGACTTCTTTATATAGCTAGACAGACATATGCACGAGAATGTTTTCTCCCAGGCTATGGATTATTTTCCATTTTAGTAATGGCTGAGCAGTTTTGAAATTTTGAAGAAATCTAATTTATTAGTTTTTTATATTAGCTCTTTTTATATGGTAAAAGAAGTTTGCCTACTCCAATGTTATAAAAATTTCCTATTATATTTTTTTCTAAATATGTGAGTTATTACACTTGGATCTATTATCCATTCAAATTAATTTTTGTGTATGATGTAAGGTAGGAGTTGAAGTTCATTTTCTTCACATATATATATATTTTTTCCATTTGTTTCTAGCACCATTTGTTGAGAAGCCTTTCATTTCCATATTGTTGCCCTGGTTCTTTAGTTAAAATTCAAATGACTATATATGTATGGATTTATTTTTGGACTCTATTCTATTCCCTTGACCTAGTTGTCTAACCATATCTTTACACTACACTATCTTGATTATTATGACTTTATAAGCTTTTTCTAAGTCTTGAAACCAAGTGAAGTCCTACAACTGCTCTTTATTTCAAGATTGTTTGGCTATTCTAGAGCCTTTGCAATTTCATATATACTCATATATTTTAAAATCAACTTACCAATTTCATCGTTTTAAAAAAAAATGGCCCATTGAATTTATGATTGATATTCCATTGTATCTATAAATATTTTGGGGAAAGAATTGATATCTTAACAACATTGAGAATTCTAATCCATAAACATGGTATATTTCTTCATATATTTAGGTCGTCTTTAATTTCTATAATTTAATATTTTGTGTTTTTGGTGTACAGATCTTGCACATCCATTATAAATTTATTCCTAGGAATTTTATATTTTATGCTATGGTAAATAAAATTTTCTGTTTGTTCCTGATATATAGGAATAACAATCAATTTGTATATATTAACCGTGTTTACTCAAGATCTTGCTAAATTAATGTAATAGTTTGAGTAATTTAAGAAACTTTTACTTTTTAGAGTTTCTACAAAAATAGTCATATCATTAGAGACTAAAGACAGCTTTATTACATCTTTTCCCAATCTTTCTTGCTTTTTTTCCTACTTGTGTTGACCAGAATCTCTAATACATTGCTGCATAGAAGTGAGGAGAGGGGACATCCTTGCCTTTTTCCTAGTATGAGGTGGAAATTGTCAGGATTTCATCCACTAAGTGTGATGTTCATTGTAGGTTTTTGTTGTTGTCATTACTGTTGTTGTTGTTTATGATGCCCTTTATCAGACTGAGGAAGTTTTCTGTGAGCTGAAGGGGTGCCAACTTTCTCCAATAATTTTTCTGCATCTGTTAAGATTACTTTTCTCCTTTATTTTTGTAACGTAGTGAATTACATTGATTTTCAAATATTATATCAGCTTTGTGTTCCTGGGCTATGATGCAGCATTCTTTTTATATATTTCTAGACTCAACTTGTTAATTTTTTATTCAGGATTTTTACACCCACATCCATAAAATATATTGGTACATGGCTTTCCTTTCTTGTAATATCATTATCTGGCTTTGGTATCAAGGTTATTTAAAAAATGAAATGGGCTTGTTCCAGCTTCTATATTCTGAAAAAATTTATGTAAGATTGGTGTTATTTATTCCTTAAATATTTAGTAGACCTCGCCAGGAAATCATCTGAATCTAGAGTTTTATTTATGGGAAGTTTTTTAAAAATTATAAATTCAAATTATTTAATAAACAAAGAACTATCCCAATTATCTATTTCTTCTTGTGTCAGTTTTGATAACTTGTATTTGTGTGCATGTTTAAGAAATGTGTCCATTTTTACCTAAGTCGTCAAATTTATTTGCAAAATATTGCTTTATTTTTCTTTCAATATCTATAACATCTATAGTAGTAACTGTTTTGTTCCTGATAGTGTGCCATCCCTCCCCCTTTCTTTTAATATCTCTGATCATCTTGCTAGGGATTTTTCAATTTTATTAAACTTTCCAAAAATGAAATTTGACTTTGTTAATTCTCTCTTCTTCACTTTTTTCTATTTCTGTTCCCATTCTGATCTTTATTATTTTCTTTTTTATTTTTTAATTAAAAAATTTTTTTTTCCAGTTTTTTAAGGTAGAAACTTAGATCACTTCGTTTAAAAATCTTTCTTCTTTTCCAATATAGGCATTTAAACACACACTCACACACACACACACACACACACACACACACACTTCCCTCTGAGTACTGCTTTGACTATATCCCTCAAATTTTGATAAGTGTATTTTTATTATCATTCAATTCAAAATATTTTACAATTTTTTTTGTGAGTTCTTCTTTGATGCATCAGTTATTTGGAAGTGCATTGTTTAGTTCCCAATTATTTGGAGTTTTCCCAAATCTTAGTGTTATTGACTGCTAATTTAAGTCCACTGTTGTCAGAGACCACGCTGTGTAAATTTTCAGTCTTTTGAAATTTGTTGAAACATATTTAATGGTCTAGTACGGGGGTGGAGAACCTATGGCACGCGTGCCCAAAGTGGCATGCGGAGCAATTATGTCGGCACGCGGAGCTGTGAATACCATTTAAAAAATTATTGTTTATGCTCTTATAGACATAAAAATAATCGATACCTCTATCTCATTCGATGGGTTGGCACGCGAGTCAAGCGAGTATACTCTTATTTCATAAACTTTGGCACTCAATTGCCAAAAGGTTCGCCACCCCTGGGCCTGGTATATGGTCTATCTTGGTGAACATTTCATGTACACTTGAAAATAATGTATATTCTGCAGGTGTTAGGTATAGTGTTCTATTAATGTGAATTAGGTAAAGTTGGTTGACTGTGTTATTCAAATTTTCTATATTCTTACTGAGATTCTTTTGTCTAGTTGTTCTATTAATTACCGAGAGAGTAACTATGCTGGCCAATATTTACTTCATTTCTTTTGAGGCTCTATTAATAGATGCATACACATTTAGATACTCATGTTTTTCTAATGAATTAATCTTTTTATCATTATGAAATATCCTTCTTTATCACTGGTAATATTGCTTATCTTGAAGTCTAATTTGTCTGACATTAATCTAGCCCCAGCAGCTTTCATATGCTCACTGTTTGCATAAGAAATCTCATGGTATATCTTTTCCTGTCCTTTTCCTTTCAACCTATCTGGGTTTTTACTTTTTTTTTGTGGACAGAAAATAGTTGCAACTTGCATTTTATTCATTCTGATAGTCACAGGACTTCAGGTATTTGAAAGATATGCAATGAGGGGGTCCAACCAGCTGACTGGAGAGTGGCTTTTCAGCTCCCTTCTCTATGACTCTGGTCAATGGGGACAGAGACCTGAGTCTCATCCTCAGCTACAGAAGCTGTTTGTCACCTGGCGTGCCATAACTTGAAGCTCGAACTTGGGGTGGAACCAACCACGGGGAGTGAGTTGAGACAGATTCTGGGATGTTAATCGGAGCAAGAGTGTAAAGAAACGATCAACCCTTAACTACCTTCGCCACACAATTCACATCCCACTGTCATTGTTTGTGCTTCTTTCCATCACAGTCATATGCCTTTAGTTATATCTTTGGCAACATATTCCTTTAAGAACAGTTTTCTTATGGTTGAAAAGGTGCTACTTTGGAGAACAATAATACTGTTTCTTCTCTCTCTCTCTTGTCCTTTGCTTTTAGTTCTTCCAAAGTGCACAGAGTGGCTTTGAATAACTTGCTGGAGGATTTCTTTCCAGAAATTGGGGAAGCTGGGATGGCTCAGTGGGTTGAGCACTCACTTTGCAGCCCCAGAGTCTGAGGATTGAATCCTGGGCCTGGCTCAGGCAGACCCATGTGCTGAACTGGGGTGTGCCCCCGGTTCAGTTCTTGCCGGGGCCCATGCGAGAGGTTCCCGGCCCAGCTCCTGCCCTGCGCAGCCCCGCGCCCACCTGTGGAGTGAAACCATATGGAAAACTAATGCTGTTAACTATGGAGACTGCTCTGGGCCCTCCTCCTTCTCTCTGTCTCTGTCTCTGTCAAAAACAATAAAAATAAATCTTAAAAAAAAAAGACATCAAGGAAATAAAAAAGAAGGCAGGAAGAAGGGGAAGCTGGGATGGCTCAGCGGGTCAAGAGCCCATTTGCAGCCCTGGAGTGCGAGGATCAAGTCCTGGCCCCGGCCTGTGCGGACCCATATGCTGAACTGGGGTGTGCTTCCCATGTGGGAGGCCCCTGGTTTGGCTCCTGCCCTGTGCAGCCCTGTGCCCACATGTGTGGAATGAAACTATGTCGAAAACTGATGATGTACAACTATGGAGACTTCTCTAGGTCCTCCCCCTTCTCTCTGTCTCTGTCCAAACAATAAATCTTAAAAAAAAAAAAAGAAAGAAAGAAACAAAGAAAGAAACAAAGAAAGCAGGAAGAAGAAACTAAGGATGCATGGAAAGCCTACCACCCGTTGGATCTGTATTAAGAAATGTTCATAACAATCTTAGGCGGTGGTGCTTTATTGTCCCCATTTTACAGACAAAAGAAACTGAGCTTACAGGGGATAAGTAACTTGCCAAGGTCATTGTTGTTATCACTAGTGTGTCTACACTGGGCAGTGTACACATGATTTAAGGGAAGCAGACCCAATCCCAGCTCTAAAGAAGTCAATCCCGACTAGCCAAACGAATTGGCTTAGTCAGACTGAAGGATTTACATCCCATGTTAGGGGGAGGGGCTTATTCCTTCTTCTATTAGATGTGAACCAGGAAACCTGTCTTTCTTGCCAGGGGAGGGGAGGACCAGCATCTGGATAGAGCAGAGTGAAAAAAGTAGACCCAGATCCTTGATGAAACTGGTGCATCAGTTGTACTGCCCTTGCAGCCTGTGGCAGCGCTCGAGTTCTCAGGCGACATAATACATCTTCACATTGTTTAAGCTGGTTTAAATGGCATGTGATGTTTTTTGAAGTTAAAGTCTTCCTAATTGGAAAAGTCTCAGAACACGTGGTGGACCTGGATCAAAGCTGAGGATGCGCAGGGCTAATGCTTGCAGTTGCTCAGCTCTGCACCACTTTCCGTGAAGTTGGAGTCGCGACGCCTGTCTTACAGATGGGAAGGCTGCAGTGATTTGTTCAGGGTCACCGAGCTACCCAGTAGCTCACCCTGGCTCCGAACTCACAACCAGAAGTCACGTTGATCTGACTGCAAAGCCCACATTCTCTGCCGGCCTCCGATGGCTTTGAACACCCCGGGCTGCCATCCTTCCTGTACCTTTGACTCCAAACAGAGCCCTCTCCGTCACCAAATAATGTGATCAAATCAAACCTTCTTTCCATACAATTAGAAAACATAACAGGTTACAGCAAAAAATGCAAAAACCTCCAAAGCCGCTCAAAGCTAATTAATTTCTATTACTAGTGAGAGAAGAACCACTTAACATGTCTTTTCTTATTCAAATTACCATTGACGGCACCTGCTTTTTTATTCTTGGGAAATCCTGCTACAATGCGGGTAAATTATGTAAGACTGTAGAATTTATGAAGATAAGGCAATTAGCATTACAAAACCGAGTCCGGGTTACAATTTCTGGGGAACAGAAAGAGTTATGATGCTGCCTTAAGCGGCCCAGTGAAGCCTCACAGATTCGGTTCATCCTTGTGGTAGTCAAGAAAATTGAAGGCTAAACAGCGCCCTGATGGGGGCTCATTAATAGTCAGGGCCCTTGGTGATGGCTGTCTGTGCTGAGGAGGAGGCAGCCAGGGTTCTGGAAGAAAAAGGAGTGGAACTTGTCGGGTAGGAAGGCAGGGAGGGGAAGAACTTCCTGGGGAGGTCCCTGGTCCTTTGAGTCAAGCAGGGTCCAGCACCATGGGGCCACCCTCCCATACATTTTTCCAAAAACCTCCGTCCTCTGCATTCTCAACCCCCAGCCCAGGGCAGCTGCCACAGCTGGGGAGGCAGCTGCCGTTAAGCAGGTGCGTCCTTGGAGTGTTTAGAAGATGCTACCTTTAAGCTTTTGCATCGGAGCCGGGAGGGCTCTTCAGAGACACCTTGGATAACCAGGGTGCTTGACTTAATAGCCACAGATAAGAGGTTGGGAAGGTGGGTCCCTGGAAATTGTGTGCAAAATTGTGCGTGCCCGTTCTTTCCTGCAGAAAGGTCTGCAGTTTTCATTAAGTTAAAAAAAAATACCTACTTCAGAGAGTTGTGGAAGGGACTAAAATAAGTTAGACTATGTATTGATACCGTGCATATAGTATGCATTAATTTTAATTTGTGCCCACCCAGCCCCCACAGATTCTGGGGAACCTAAGCCATGGGAGCCCAGGGGAGAAAAGGCATTCTTACCTGAGTGATCATGAATTGAAGGGGCCAGGTGGCAGGGCTCCTGGGAAAGGGGTGGGTGGCACATAGGGCTGCCAGACTGAGCAAATTAAAATACAGGGTGGGGACGCCGGGTTAGCTCAATAGGCTGAATGACTGCTTGCTTTGCAACCACGAGGTCCCGGGATCAAATCCCAACCCCAGCGCATGCAAACCCATATGCTGAACGGCAGCACAACTGGTAATCGCTGAGATGAGGTCCAGTTTGGTTTCTGCCTGGCTTGGCCCCACCGCCACCTGTGTGGAATGAAACCATGTCATAACTAACGATGTACAACTATGGAGACTGCTCTGGGCCCTTCCCGCTTCTGGTCCACCCCTCACCTCTCGAACAATAAATCTTAAAAAAAAAGTACAAGATGGAAAGTTGAATTTCAATTTCAATTTTAATTTCTGAGCACACACAACTCTTTAGTTAAGCGAGCCTCATCTGGCCCACCTGTATTTTATGCGAGGGGCAAAGATGTGGGCGGCAGATCAGAAGGGGCCCTCCGGAGGGTCTGTCCCGGGGCCCAGCAGCTTGGCTTCTGGCTCCTAAATGAGATGCTGGCGGAGCAGGGCAGGGCAGAGCGGGGTCTGCAGGCACCCGCCCCTCCCAAGGTGCGCTGCTGGGCACCACGGCTTCACAAAGGCATAATTGACGAGTAATTACCGTCCCTTAGAAGCGCAAGCCTTTTCGGCACTGACGTTGATGCCAGTTCTTAAAAGGGTTTGCAGATTTGAACAAATGCCTTTCCTAATCAGCACAAATTGTTCCTTTGAGCAGGAGAGAGCTTTGGGTCCCTTCTTTCTCCTTCCAGTTAATGGACGGTCAGCAGCATCTCGGGGGGTCTGGACTTCCACTCTTCTCTGAGGTGCAGGGTAATGGTGGTGGAGGCGATGGGGTTGGCGCTTCTGGTAGGATTGGGACTGACGCCAGCTGACTCGAGCAGAGGCACTCAAGTCCTTGATCCCTTTCGACTCAGTTTCCTCAGCTGTAAATGGGGATAATGATGAATCCTCCCCTACTTCACAGAACTAATCTATTAAATAAGGGAAGGTGTTATCAAGCTTCCCCCGTGGAGGGACCCCCTCACTCCCTTTCATAATCCTGCCTCCCCACTCCCCGTTATCTTCATTTTCAGCACGTCCAGAAGTGGACTTGCATCCTAGCCAGCAAAAGTTAAAAAAAAAACAAAAACAAAAAGAAACAAACACCTCGCTGATTCTGTATTTGCATTCCTCTTTCCCTCTCCCGTGTTGTGCCCAAGTACCCACGGCCCAACTGTGTTGGTTTCTTTGGGTCTCATCTCATCTTAGGGGCAGAAATACATTTGTCTGTTGATGTCATGTTGGAGTTAGGGTTTGCTCCAGTTTCCTACTTTCTTCCCAGGACCTCCTCTCCACACCTCTGTCTGAGGCCGAGTCCAGCCTAGCCCAGTCCCAGCAGCTCCTCACTCATACCTGGTCCCAGCTGCGTCCTACCTAGGTTCCCTCTGCGTCGGCAAGTGGCAGACGTGGAGAGAGTAAAGCTTCCTAATGCTCTCCTGAGTCTCAGGGACCCCGTCTAAGCAGAGGGGCGGGAGCCCAGCAGCACTGGTAGGCTTGCTTTGTAAACTCTGCTGGCCAGAAGTGTTATCACAATCCCGATGAGACCCCTGCTTCAGCAAGAGGAAAGGACAGGGAAGGGGGACTGCAGAGAAGAGAAGGTGGGCAGGAAGCATTAGGATGAGTCCCCGTACCCTCTCAAAGAGAGGGGACATTTGACCAAGAGATTAGACCACAGTCATTCTAAGTCTGACAAAGTATAAATTATAGACCATCCTAATAAAATTCATAAACGAATCTCTTTCATTCCAGTAGAGAATAAGACTGAGGGAAGTCCTGCAGGGGACCGCCTTCCCCCTCCTCCAGCTCACAGGCCTGATGGAGATGTATTCAGAGGTCTTAGCGGCTTGGCCCCATCTCGCAGGATGGAGGGCAAAGCCTTCACAAAGGAGCCCAGGAGGCAAACTTCCGCGTGCGCAGCCCTCATGGTTCACATCCATCATTGCGCCAGAAGCCCTCATAACTCTGTGAGGGGCCCAGGGTCAGAATTATAATGATCATTATTCCTATTTTCCAGATTTGGAAACCAAGACCCAGTCACCTGAGATCATTTGGTGAGTGAGCGGCAGAGAGCGAGGACCAGAATTGGGTGCCTATCCCAAGACACCCAGGCTGCCTGCCTAGGATCTGTTAACATCTTCAGATATTTCTCTGATGCGTTATTGCTGGCTTGACCTCATTTTAAACAATGAGCTTTTACTGAAAAGAAGGCTTCCCCAGAGGTTCAGCAGGCCCCGGGGTTATTCAGATTAAGATTCTACTGAAATTTATCAAATGCTTCCTGAGTATGGACACTATGGTGGAGCATTTCACAGACTTTTAACACTCACCATGACTCTGTGAAAGGTAGTGGTTATTCCAACTCTACAGAAGGGGCTTCGGGAGGCTGGGGAACCTTACTCAAGGTCGTGCAAAAGTGGCAAAGCCAGGAGTCAGAGCTACTTTGCATTTTCTCTTACGCCCACCCATGTGCCTCTGCATGCCAGAAAGAAAGCCAGACACTATCTTAAGAAATGCCATTTACATTTTAAAGGAGCAAAGAGATTTTGCACATACAATAAAATCGGAAGCCTTATCATGGCCCACAATGCTCTGCAGGCCTGGGCCCTGCTCCTCTTTCCAAATGCAACTCTTACCCTCTTTCCCCATTCGGGACAGCCCGCAGCTTTCATTTCCTCCTGCCTTCCCGTAAGTATTTGACACTTGCAATAATCTCTCTGAAACCCCTTTTCCTTGAAATGTTTGTGTGGATAGTTCCTTCTCCTCAGTGAGTTGTCAATTCCCGTGATACCTTCTGAAGGGGGCCACCCTGTCTACATTGGTGCCCACATTTCAGGTCATCATCCATTCTCCCATCTAGTTTTTTATATCATCTTATCTGAAATCTTCTTACTAATTTTGTATTATTCACTCTGTCTCCCTTACTAGACTGTAAATCCCATCTACTGTGATACCGACTTTATTCCAGTGCCTATAGGGGCACCTAACATAGTTGGTGCCCTGAAAAGATCTGTAAAATGACTGCTGGTTAGATGAGATGTCTTGTCTTGTGACAATGCTATTCCTGATCCCCATCCCAACCAAGGCTATTAGCAATAACAGAATGTTTCTTTTTCTTTCTTTTTTAAAAGATTTATTTATTTTATTTATTTTTTGGACAGACAGAGACAGAGACAGAACAAAGGGGGAGGGCCCAGAGCAGTCTCCATAGTTGTCTGTCATCAGTTTCCACATGGTTTAGTTCCACACAGGTGCGGGGTGGGAGTCATGAGGGGCGGGAACTGGGCTGGGGGGCCTCCCCATGAGAGGCACGGCCCCTTGAGCCAGGGGCCAAACCAGGGGTGAGAAGTGAACTGCCCCCCCCACACACACACAGGAGGCACACCCCAGTTCAGCATATGGGTCTGCACAGACTGGGGCTGGGATTTGATCCTTGGTTCTCTCTTTTTTTCTTTCTGAACAAATCGCATTAAAATCAGTCTTACCTTCAAAGTAGTTTCCACTTTAAACAGGTGGTTTAATCAAAGCGAGGATGCAAAAGTGCAGGGCCGCCTGGATTACCCACAATGCAATCCTACAGTGGCCTGGAAGGAGAGGGAGTGTGTAAATAGGTGTGTGTGTGTGGGGGGGGGGGGGGACATGCAGAAAGATCCATCCCGCTTTCTTTTGGCCATACTGTAAAAAGAAAACGTTCAAATACCACAATTTGCAAATGAAGACCTTTAAAATAATGGGACGCTGTTCTGGAATGGGATTATTAGGATAATGCGATGTTTAAGTGGGCGCTTTCCCTCTCAAGGACCTGCCTGGATTCTGCTGAGCTCATTTCACGAGAGACCTCAGAAAGATCAGTTATGACTTTTATTAAAGTCAAACCAATACCTGTATTCGCAGCCGCCTGGAGGAAATTTCTTTCTGTAACTCTGATTGAAGTTTAATGGGAACTACACAAAGAAAATTTACTTAACCTCCTCACCCGTCTCTTCCACGGTGGAAGTCTGTTCATCACGTGCTCTGCTCCCAGGAGACACTATCAAAGATAGCACTTCTCAATTTCATAACATTTCTCATAGTAAAAGAGGGAAGAGAGCGGCAGACCCCAACCACTCCAGGATCCCGTGTAGTCAACGTCTGATTTCACTTACAGGAACAATGCAGACGGTTTTCTCAAGGGTTGGCACATTAGTCATTGGCGGATTACAAAATAAAAGGCATAGGAACTACTAAGAAAGCATGTTACATGAAAGTACGTTGACACAGTACCCTGGCTAATATACTCCTGATTGGTTTATATTGCTGTTCAACTTCAGCTCCCAGCACATAAGGCAAGACAGGACCCTGCTTTTACACAGAAAATAAGGACCACGAGTGGTACCTTTCATTTGAGAGACACCCAGACATCATATTATTAACATCTGTCTGTAGCACTTTGTGGATGAAAAGTACTAAAACTCCCCCATTTTTCTCATGAAACTTATACACATAGAGAACATAGGTTTAAGTTTGTATAAAAACCTAACTGTATAATTTCTATAAAAATTTAAATAGTGAATACCTATGTAACATTTAACTAAGTCAAGGGATAGGGTGTTGTGGGTGCCCACGGCCCCACCATGAACGTGTTGTGTTCCCTGTCGCCATTGCTTCTTGCTTCCCAAGTTTCATCATAATTGCTTGTTTATTGCATTTGACAGCATTGCTAGGCAATAGAATTTAGTGTTAACAAACCAAACATCCTATAGGGTGTATTCCTTTATGTCTGGCTGCCTTTGCTCAACATTTTGTTTTTAAGACTCACCCATGAATCTTAGAAGAATGTTGTTACGTGTATATAAGACCATTTAATTTGCTGTTTGCCATTCCACTGATACATATGAGTACACCACGATTTATTTATTGAGTTTCCTGGGATGGACACTTAGATTTTGGTTGTTTACAGTTTGGGGCTATTACAAATAAGACTGCAATAAGATTCTTATGCCCATATTTTGGCACACACCAGCATGAGTTTCTCTAACAGGATTTGACAAACTATGACCCTTGGATTAAATCTTGCCTATTATTTTTTTGGTAAAGTTTTGTTGGAAGATAGCCACACCCATTTGCTGAGATATTATCTGTGGTTGTTTTTATGCTATGAATGCAGAGTTGAGTAGTTGTGACAGAAACTACATGGCCTGCAAATTTGACAATATTTACTGTCTGGTCCTTTTCATAAACAGTTTGCCAACCCTCACTTGAGGGTATATGCTTATGAGATTGTACGATTATGGGGTCTGGACACTTTCAATACTACTAAATATTACCAATTTTTAAAGCAAACTTCTTTATATAATCTATAGTATTTTATTATGAAAAGATTGTTTCAAAGTCTAATATTGCATACTCAAGCCATGTCATTACTGTACAACTTCAGAGTTTCACCAAAAAAGAATAAAGAACTACTAATTATTCTAACTATACTCCGTACAAAATCTCAGACACGGCTGAACCCTTAATGGAAAATTGGGCTTATGTGTTTACCCTTTATGGCCCCCCAGTTCTTTCAAGTCCTATAGTAGAAAATCCTCATCACCTCATGTGCGGTGGGACTGCCAATCCCTCACTATTGTAATGTCATTCTATATTCCAGATGGCTGCTATTACAAATTTGTTATGTCTCTGAGGTCCTCTATAACTTATTTAGAACCATGGGCGCCATTAGACCCAGCAACCGTTAAGTCTGAAATGCACAAGTCTTCAATTATAAAGGGTTAAAGACATACCATATATTTTTTTTTTCACATTGGGAGTAGGGAGTCTCCTTTATGTAGAGAAGGTTAAAAATTATATGACTTGAATCTTGGAACACTTTCTTGATACGTAGGAGACCGCCGCCCTGAAAACAGGGCTGGCTTAAGGTTAGCCTTGTTACAGGATTGTGTATACAGGCCTCAAGGAACTGTAGGGAAAAGGAACTAGAGAAAGTCAAAAACTAGGTGGCTTGAGTCTTGGAACATTGACCGACATGCAGGAAACCAGCCACCCTGAAAACAGGGCTGGCTTATGGTCAACCTCGTGACAGGATAGTGTAAACAAGTCTCAAGGAACCTGAAAGAAGAAGGGTATCTAAATATGAAAGGAAGGACAAGTACTTCCTGCTTAGGGGAACAGGGTCTGAGAATGAAAGATTTCATTCTCAGGGAATCTTAGCGGAAGCTGAGATGCATTCTAAGGAAACTTTAGCTGAAGCTTAGATGGATTCTAAGAGGAGTTTTTGGAGAAGCAAAAACAGATGCTGGAGATTATGTGCTGAAGCTTAAAGGAATGCTGGAGAACTTTTATGAAGCTTAAAGGGAATCAAAATTCTCTAATTTTGTTGTTACGGGAACAGAATATACTCCTGTTCCTGTGTTTTCTTGATTGTATGTTTTGATGATTGTTATCACGTATGTATTCGTATTAATGGAATATAAATAAAAAGCCAGTAGTGAGGAAAGCTCTTTGCAAGATTAAGCAAAGAGAGCTGGCCATCTGCTCAGCTTAATTTTTCAAGACATTCCTGGTGCTAGGGTCGCCTCTGTGTCATCCCGACTTCACAACACCTTTATTTGATCTTTGCCTCACCGTCTTCAAGTTTCTTCTCTGTCATGAACCGTAGCTTCGTCAAGTTGGTGTTCTAACAGAAGATCATCCTGTCATTTTCTACTTTAGTGAATTCCACCTGATCCAGGCCTTCTCCTATAAACCAGTGAGGGAAGGCCTGGCAACCATTACAGAAAACTGTTCCCAGATGCACTAAAAAAAACCTCATGGATAGTCGTGCTGTTGCCTAAATGGATGCCAGCTTGAGGTGACAAGAAGCGACTCCTCATGGGACCACCTGGAGGCCCCAAGGAGGGGTACCCCACATGGCAGCTTGATGCTGTTGAGTAGCCCCTCCATGAAGTAGCTCTGTTCTTGTTCTAGGTGATCAGCATCTGCTCTTCCACCTTTTCTGTGGACATGAGGCTCTGGGAAACAGTAGCCGTGATGAGGGAGGGACATTGTCTCAGCTCATATTGCCAACATATGCTCAGCATGGAACATTTGCTGAGTGAGCTCCGGCTCTGTGAAGGCCCTGTACTGCTGACTGCTGCTAGCTCTCAACTGAGCAAAGTTGGCATGAAGAGTTTGTTCTTCTCTCAATAAAAGAATGAAAAACTAGGCAATCCTAGTCTAGTATGGTGGCTTGATTGTCATCAGGGACTGAGACCTCTTCTTCATCTTTCTGCTCTTCAGTTTTCCAATAAAGAGAGCTTCAGGTCCAGAGGTTTTATCAGTGAGTCCTACCAAACATCCAAGCAAACAAATAATTCCAATCTTACATAAGCATTCCAAAGTGCCATAAAAGGGAGTAGTTTCTACTTGCTTTATGAAGTTAGCATAATCATGATATCAAAACCTGACACAGACAGTATAAGAAAGGTAAATTACAGATCATTCTCCCTCATGAACCATAGGTGCAAAAATCTTAAACAGGCATTGGCAATGTGTATAAATGATAATACATTTGACCAAGTTGGATTAATTTCAGGAATTCAAGGTTGGCTTAACATAAAGAAAGTTTTTTCAAATATTCACAGCATTAACATACAAAGAACTTGACTAGCTAGGAAAATCTATTTTTGTCTTCTTGCTGTCATATAGACATGCAGCTGTAGCTCCAGCAGCTACCTTGAACTATGAGGTGACATTGAGAAAGAAGCCACGTTCTGAGGATTGCAAAGCAGAAAGGTAGAAACCTAAATATGTGATGGAATTGAGGAACCACCTACCAGCCTTGGACTTCGGACCTTCTGACTTTTTCTCTGTGAAAGTGAAATAAAGTTCTATCTTGTTTAAATTACTGTCACGCTTTTTAAAAAAATATATTATTATTACTTTGGCAGAAACCAATCCTAAGGAATTCTGACACCTCCAGCAGATTGGTAGAGGTAGGAGGTGTCAGGAAAGACTTCACAGAGCACATGGTATTGAGCTGGGACTTGAAAAATTAGTATAATCTTATCATATAGAAAGAATTAGAAGAGAGGAAGGCATTCTAGATATAATAATAGTAATGTAGAAAGTTGCAAAGTATGAAAAATCATGGCTTGTTCAGAAAATAGCAAGAAGAGTGTAATCTGTACTTCTTGAATATTGGGACTTGATCTTGTGCTAGAACTGGGGCTGAATTGAGCTGGAGGAGAGGAGGGTCACTTTGCAGCTCCATTACATGCAAACCAGCACCTCTGGGGGAAGGCATTGACCTTTTGCGGGAGCTGTGTGAGTAAACAATATTAGCCAGGCAGGACGCAGCTCAATAAGGGGAAGGGAGTCCTTGACTTGTAAGAAGGTGATTTGAGCTGAAGCTTTTGCCTCTAGATCTGAGAATGTGTTTCAGATGCAAGTGACCATAATCAGTCCTTTTCCTGGGTGTCTCTGCACAGGGGATTTCATGTAAACCCCCTGCACCAGAAAGGAAGTCCCTATAGAGGAATGAAAAAAAGGGCTATTTATCTGTATTTTTGGTGTTAATAATTCAGTTGCCTAACATTGTTTTCCTCAAGTGTCAGGAAACTTTATAGATGGTTAGACCCTATGGCATGTCATAGAAGAATACCATATACATTCCAATTTTCCTGAGACAGTCACAGCATAATTAGTAATAATCCCCCTTTTTACTCTCAAAAGTATCCTGTTTTGGATAAAAATTTTATGATCACCCTACTTACTTGAGTAAGGACTATATAAAGAAATTGTTATACCTTTGCTATTGCATTTTGTCATTTGGAGAAAAAATAAATCATGACCATTTCCTCTCCCTCCAGAGATATTTGGGAATCAGAGAGAGACGTTTGGAGGACATATTATTTGATCCTAATGTTTTAGTCAGAGACACTCAGGAGGAAGGAAAATACAGCTGTAACGCAACAAGACTAGTGTTCATTTGTAAAGAATAGATAGGGTCAAGGTTAGAATAACTAGGAAGACTATGCATTTCTCAGGTGAAACTAGGCTATGTGGCCATTGAGAAAAAGTTAAATTTGCAACAGGGAGATGTGATTGCCTCTGGTAATTCAAGAGAAAACTAGCCACAGTCCTCATTAGTAGAGAGAGAGGCTGAATTCTAGTTATAGTATCTGATGCACCCTCATCTTTCCCGCAACCAGGATAATCAGAAGAAGGAAGCCCCAATTTTTTCCTTATGCTAGCAGGAAACTGGATGGCCTCCCACCAACAATGGCTAATGTTTGAGGTTGCAAACTACAACCTGGATAGGAATTGTGTCGTTTTCTACATGACGATATGGAAACTCAGAAGATAAGTTGAGTTGCTCAAATCACAGCGTTTCTAAATGGAGAACCGGTGCTTGAACTTGGGAGGTTTCTTAATGAAGAACTATGGTGGTTAAAGGGACTCCAAGTTCCCTAGAGAAAATGTATGGCCTGAGAAATGACAGGACAACTGGGATTTTTAGCCTGAAGATAAAGGAGGTTAAGAGGCACAGAATATCATCTCTGTCGTCAAATCCCTGATGGGCTGCCACATGGGAAAAAATTATCCTAAATAGGTTGGACCCAGAGAGCAAAAACCAAGATGATTGAAGAGAAGATAAAAGGAACCAGATGCCAATTCAACATAAAGAGAGGAAACTAACAGTTCTTGATTATCTATCTATGCCAGGCATTTTACATGTATACTATTTAATTCTCATACAGAGGGGGAGAAAAAGTCCATAAAGTAGACATTATCTGAATTTTAAAAGAAAGGAATCAGGAGACTTCTAACTTAAGGTAATGGCAGAATAAGTTATATTGTACTAATCACCATACTGAAACTAATTATAAACTGGACAAAATAGCAGGAAAAATGATCTGTTTGAAGGTCCTGGAAAATGACCCAAATCAGGCAGAAACTATAAGAGGTTTGATTCTTATTAGAAAGGAATCACACTAGTTAAAATTCTGTTTATCCAGCATCTCATCTGAGGGTTTTCTCCTGTCTATATGGTGTGCTGGGCACTTCAGAGAGAATGCAAGCAGCAAATTGCAGTCCTGTGGGCTGGAGGAGACAGAGGATGAACACTGGGCCTGCCAGAGCAGTTGGAAACTGAAAGAGAAAATTCTAGAAAGAAAGGAACCATGGAGAGAGGAGCCTCCAAAATTATATATGCATATCACTCAAATCCGTGATGGACACATGAACCCTGAATGTGTAGGTGAGACTCGAAGAAGCCTATGGAGAAAATAGTAGAAGGAATTCTGAAAAACAAACAACACAAAATAAAATAAGCAAACAAATAGCCAAACGTACACAAAACAAAATGAACAAAAGACTGAGCAGAGAATGCAGAAGCTGTCCAGTATGGAGGCAAATTTAAAGTCTGCAACCTGCCAAATGAGACGGCCTTGTAAGTACCTCATTTTCCACTGAAAACCCAGAGGGGCCACATCCTAAGATTAAAGGCCACAATCTAAGATTAAGGGGTTTACTGCAGCACTAAGGGAAAAATGAGAATAGACTTGCCCTGTCAAAGCCTAAAACCAAGGCCCCACAGGATCAAGGGGAATAGTTGGTAATTTACTAGCTTACTGGAACAAAACTCAATACTCTTCAGAGAAAGATAACAGAAGGGTTCTCTATGCATAATTTAAATTAAAGAAAAAAAAAACCCAACAACTGAGACATATGAAGACACAGAAAAATGTAACTCAGTGAAGAGACAAATCAGTTAATAAAAACAGTGACAAATGAACCAGATATTAAAATTATCAGAAGCATTAAAATAATGATACATGTGATAACAAATCTATAAGAAAAGGTATATTTAAGGTGTGAAGAGATGGATAATTGAAAAGAAATTTGAATACTGTAAAAAAAATAAGTTTTTAGAACTAAAAAATTACAATATCTGAAATTTAAAAAATTGAGTAGAAAATATCATAGCATATTGGAAAAAGAAGAAGACAGAATCAGTAAACTGGAATACAGTTCAATAGAAATCACACTAATTAAACTACAGAGGGAGGAAAGGGTTGGAAAACAATTAACAGAGCCTCAATGATTTGTGAGACAGCATCAAGTGGCTGAACAAATGAGCAACTGCAATCTCAGAAGGAGAGGTGAGAATGAGGCAGAAAAAGCATTTAAAGAAATACTGGCCAAATAGTTTTCATTTGATCATCCTCTGCTGCCCCCCCCCCCAAAGCCCCCAAACAAACAAAAAAACCCAAAACAAACAAACAAAAAACAACCTGGAGACCAAGAGAGTTCAGTATACCTCAATCAAGATAAAAACAAAGAAAATCACATAGAGACACATCAAAGTTAAATTCCTGAAACACACACACACATACC